>LPNX010320483.1:0-28560 GCA_001517045.1 Pseudotsuga menziesii
TGAGTCATCAATCCCTACTTAGGATTAAGTTTATCATAATGTCTCAGAAAATTAAATAAAACAATTACATAATTTTACAAAATTGGGGTATGTGACAGGCCCATGGTATGTTTGAATGCATTGAGATGAATGCATGTGATCTTGTGAATAACTAACAGCTGAAATGATGAATTAATGATAATTCTGGAACTGTTTTGAAGGCTGTTATGAATGCAGGATAGTCATGATCAATTGGCTACCAGAAATGCTCTATTGAAGAGCAAGGTAGTATGAATGATACGCTTGTGAAGTAAGGGTATCTAAACTTTCATTTAATTACATAAATGATGTGACTATGCCTTACAAATGTTAATATGATAATGATTGCATGAAGTAAATGAGCTTTGATAACACTGATGTGACTAACAGCTGGAAGTATTTGAATTTTATAAATTCTGAAAATGCTTCAGTGACGGTTGTTGCAATGACAAGGTTATATGCATCTAGACTTACCAAGTGTTTGGGTGTTCGAAGCTTATGTTTCAGGTAGATTACCTTGAGCATGGCATTGAGAGGTAAGACCCTGACCAATGCCCGAATCTACCATGTGAAAGAGCTTGTTAAATTTGAATTGTGAATTTCAAATTTAAGAAATTGCTGACAACTGCTAGCCACTGTTGGCTTGCATAAGCTTGTGCTTGGATGTTTGAAGCTTATGTTTCAGGTAGATTATTTTGAGCATGGCAGTGAGAGGTAAGACCCCGACCAATGCTAGAATCTACCATATGAGATGCATAATAGGTTCTTAAAATTCAAATTGTGAATTTCGGATTTGAGAAATTGCTGACAACCACTAGCCACTGTTGGCTTGCATAAGATTGTGTTTGGTTGATTGAAACTCGTGTTTCAAGTAGATTATTCGAGCATGGAATTGAGAGGTAAGACCATGACCGATGCTAGAATCTACCATTTATGAGAAGAAGTCTCATGGTTGTGAAAGTAGTTGGCATGCATAATGGATTGTTAAATTTGAATTATGGATTTCGGATTTAAGAATTTCTAACGACTACTAATCGTTGATTGGCTTGTATGAGATTGTGTCAGGAGGGACGCATGGTAAGTGGGTATTCGTGCTATGTTAGTAAGCATAAATCATAATGGGCATAGTAGTGCTGCTTACAAGAAACCCACAATTGAACAAGTCAATTTCTATTGTAAACCGAAGTGCAAATTCTTATTGAATCTAATGTCATTGCTTGGTTATGGAACGATCAATTTGGATTGTATTATCAGGTAATGATTGACTGTTTGGCTATTTGATGAATGTGTCAGGAGTACACGCTGCAGGAAGATCATGTGTGATGGCCTGCAAGAGCCAAACTTCATGGGAAGGTTTTCCCTTGGAAATGGGTTTCGGGTGAAACGCCATTGGACATTTTGGAAATGTCTCATCTGCACTGCATGTTTGGTAATAACATGAGTGAGATGGTATAGATTATGTCGGTAAGACATGTAAAAAAAAAGGAAGTAGGGATGAGGGCTTGGGTTGCTTAATAACCTGGTGATTGGAAGCCACACAGACAGAGCTAGAGGCCTGACTTTCTTCTCCACAACCCCGAGATAACACTGGAAGGGAATGCAGGGCCTGAGGGATTGAGTAGCAGAGAAGGGACTGATTCCTTGTGTTGGGTGTGTGTGGGTGTCTTAGAAGTCAGGCTAGTTCTGGTGTAGGTGTTCCTAGCTCTGCAACGAGCACACCAGCTTAGCATTCAGCCTTTCCCAACTCCTTGACGATGCCTAACAGATATAAACGCATACTGCGACGGCAAATGGATAAGTGTTCTGTAACCCTTGCTATGAATGTGCATGTTTAATTATTAAATTCGATATGCAAAACATGTTTTGATTTAGTATCCATTATGACCGAATGATATGAAATATGATTACAGTTTTAGAGTAATAACGCTGATGAATTTGCTTGTATTGCTTGTGTTGCTTGTGTTGACAGGCTAAAAGGTAAAATGGTAAATGGGTGTTGTGAGGGGTTGCGGAGTAAGGGTTATTGTTGATATAAGTGTGTGCTAGTATAAGTGTATGTTGGGCTGTGATATGCCTGAGGATCCATAGTAGATCCTAGACCTAGAAATGGTCGTGTTAAAGTTCCAAGCCTAGTTGACATGAGGATGTACTGGTTGGACATTGATTATTTGATGTTGAGGAGAAGCCTGCGTGCTGACCTAACATCTAAGTCCATAGGTGATCCTAAGGCTTGCAAAGCGAAGCAGGATCCTGTGGACGAACGAGGAAACGCACAATACAGATAAGTATTGAATTATTTTGCTTATGAATATACATCTGTATATGATGTTTTAAGCTCTTGTTATAAAGATAAAACTAATGAGAATAAACTAAACATGTGAATCTATTCAATGTTTGAATATAGGTATCACTGGAAGCGAGGACTATGAGAGCATCCTAGAGATGCATGTGGACATGAGACTATCTTGGAAAGATCGGGTTGAGCGGTAATGAAAAAGGTGCTAGTAAGACGGGGGAGTCGTAGAAGCCGAGACAAACCATGTGGAGAGACTCCATGGTTTAGAGGTCTGGAATAGACCAAAGACACTAAGTGTCATGACCAAGAGAGATTGGTCCAGCATTCACGGTGAAAGTGAAAGAGGCTGAGAGCATAAAAAGCCACTGCGATGGTGTGGGTTCCAAGATGGAACAAAACAAAGAGGGAAACAAAAAACTCTTACTGCTCTCTCTTGCCTTTTGATTACATATATATATATATATATATATATATATATGTTTATGCATTACGAAAACAAAGGATTGTTGAATGCATGTATGATTGAAATGAAATGTGTGTATTTGCTTAAAGTAAATTATGAATGCTAGAATAGTTAATTCCCTGCCCAGGAATGGACATGAATGAGCTCATGTGCCTGTTGGGGGAGGCATGAAAAATATGAAAGTTTCCTTGATGGGACTCGGACTGTCATGCCAAATGGGGAAATTAATTGACTGATTTTAATGTCTATAATATGCTTGGTCTGATAGAATTTCAATGGTGCATTTCACAGGTGAGAAAATTGAAACTAGGTGGTGCACATTGATTATGGCAGCAGATCAAAAGTTGTTGGACTTAGCTGGAAGTCTCCTTCAAATGATTGCCAAGACCCAAGAGAATATTGGGGAGATGCTCAAGATATAGAAAAGGCAGAGTGAAATGAACCACCAGATTTTGCAAGACTCTATTGGTTTGCAAAGGGAGGTGAAAAGCGTTCTGGGAGAAATCGGCAAGGGAAAGGAAGGTGGATCAGCGATGGGACATTCTTCCAAGCAACCTGATAATAAATGGTCCAGGCATGAAGGCTCAAAGGAAATTGAACAGGTAAAGATGAAGCAGCCAGTGAGATGCTGGAGATGCAGAGGACATCATTTATTCCGGGACTGCCCAATGAGGGAACATGATGAGGGCAATAGCCGCAAAGTTCCTAGACTTCGGGATCAGCTGGAAGCTGAGAACCAGCAGGAGAAGTCCATGGAAGCCAAGGGGCTTGGTCTTGAATGTTTAAAGTAGATGATTGAACGTGGGACAGATCTGCAATTTCAAAATTTTGATGTGCAATTGTATATGTGTTGTATATATGTAATGGAACACCGAGGACGGTGTTATTCCAAGGGGGAGGGGAATGTCACATCCCCGGTTTTGACCCCGTTTGCATGATGTATATAATGTAATTAATCGTGGTGAGGAGCTAAAGGCAAAAGCCCCACCATCGATTTGGTCATGTATGTTTCGGCAAAAGGGATAGTTGCCGATGGTATGTAGTGCTATTTGGCACATTATAATTCGACATCATGTAAACACGCACATCAAATAAAACTAAAACCACAACCAGCTACGGCAGTGCATCGTTGAATGAAAAGGGCATGGTTCCAAAGGATAAGGGGTGGGGGAATGTCAAACCTTGGTTATGAAGGAAAAACCCATGTTTTACCACCTTGTTGATTTGTCACCTTTTTGTCTCATCCAACCTCTTCAACCTCTTTAATGCCTTGGTTTTGTTTCATTGGGGGCAGTTATGGCTGAGTTGTTGAAGGGAATTATTGTTGGAGGAAACGTGGGTAAGGAGGCAAGCAACTCCATTCTTTCCCATTCCTCCATCTTCTCCACGACGCCATTCTCACCCTGGCGGTTCGTCCTCCTCACGCTGAGCGTTCTGCTATTCATCCACGCGCAGAGGCCACTGTCTGTTTGCTTACACAACCGGGATTCAACTTGCACGATGGTGGTCAGTTTCCTGCTCGCGCGCAGGTTCGTAGTCTGTTCATTCCTCATGCGGAGGTCGCTGTTTTTTTTTCCTCACGCAGAGGGACAGGAGTCTTGCTCATCCTCACGCACAGGCAGAGGATTTGCTGGATCTCACGCGGCCAGGAGGAGAGCTGCTTACCTGTGGTCATTCACGATTTCCCCATAATGGAATTGGGTAAGTCTCCATGGCGTTTTGTGGTCAGGTGCGGGTTGCACTCACACACAGACTGTTTGGGGTCATTTTCCCACTTGTGAGCCTTGCTCACTGATTGTGTTTTGGGGCTGTTGTCTTCCCCATGTTTTTGGTTGGCTGTGGTGTCCAATTGTGTTTTGGGCTGCTATGCTTTCATATTGAGTCATTTTCTGTAGTGGTCTACGTCTGAGTTTCCCTGCTGTTTGGCACTGTGTATAGCTGCCATCGTTGGCACTGTGAGTTGGGGTTGTTGATGGCCATAGGCATTGTCCGAGTCTCCTATGGTTATGCCAGAAGTTCTATTTCTTATCCACTGTGGGCTGTGGATTGTTGCCACTGTTTTTATTGTGAAATTGAGCTGCTGAAGTACCCTAGTTTTGGGTTGCAGCTGAGTTGTTTTGGCCATGTTAGGGCCAAGAACAACTCCGTGTTTCCTTATGGGCTTGATTTGTGCCTCATCTTCTGTTGGGATTATCCTTGGTTGTCTTTCTTTCTTCACAGGGCCGTGAAGGGTTTGATTGCTGCGGGTATGCAATGGTTGGTCTTTGGACTATGCTGACTTGGCCGCTTGTTGAAGGCCTGTTAAACCCAGTAGTGTTGGTTTGCTGATTTGTGTCCCCTGGCTATGTGTAAGCCTGCAATGACCCTTATCCTTGGAGGAATCATGCGCAGCTTGGGGGTGGCAGTGTGCTGAGAGATTGATGAGCACGCTGGCCTATGGTTGGGTGGAACGTTGCAGCGACGTAGCTGGTTGTGGGTGAATTCTTCAGCAAAAGATAAGATGCCTTGACTAATCCATCTCTGCAGTTATATTGATTTCAAATGAATTATGATGAACATGATTAATGCTGGAATTGTATTTGTGTTGCTTCTGCTGTATGTTGTTGAAATGTGCATCTTGAATGATGGATTATGCATTCTAGCATTCCTGCTATGCATCATGTTAAGCCTTTATTTCAGCATTGATGTTTGTATATGTTCATGGGGCTGTTTGCCCGGCTGTATTCGGTGTTCGTCGCATCCTCTTCGCCAATCTGAGGGATGGGGACGTGACAATATCCTTTGTAACCATTTTCTATATAAAGAGGTGGAAATTCATTTATGCCACATGTATTATGGGATGTATTGTAATCTAAATCTCTTGGTATAAAAGAGAGGTGAAGCAGACTCTTTTGGGTATGTGTTGATTGTAGTTCATGAATAACACATCACATGTTGTGTATGTCATTTGTACACACATGATTGTGACATGATTGGGTGATGGATCTTGATGTGATTCATATGTGAGGATGCCATGTAATATTGGATATCTATTTGCATAATAATGGAATATGCAACCCTTCCCGTGGACGTAGTCCATATTGGGTGAACCACGTATATCGGTGTTCTCTTGTTGTTCTCTTTTCTCCAATTTTATTTCATGCTTTATGTTGCTTGGTAGATAGAAGGATATACTAGTAACGCTTTCCTTAGTTTACATTGTGTTGTGATATTATTTCATATGTTCATAAGATTCTAACAAATGGAAAAGATGCACGAAGGTGGAGGGATTTAAAATTAACCAAAGGAATAGAAGAAGTCAGGCTTGAATGGGAATAATTGAAGAGCATGTTTAACGAAAAATACCTATCTGAAAGATTTTATGATCAGAAAATTGAGTTTCATGAGCTAAAAATGGGGTCAATAACAATGGATGGGTTGATTACAAAATTTCTAGAATTATTGCATTACATACCCTACATAAAGGAAGAAAAAATAAAAATCCAAATATTTTTAAGCTACTTGCCAGCCTATTTGCACACAAAATAGAATTTGATGCTCCAAAAACTTTGGATGAAGCTCTGTATAAGGCTAGACTGTGTTAGGAGGATAGCCAAAGTAGGTAACAAAATAAGGACATAAATTGAAACATAACAATCTCATACTCAAAAAAGAGAAAGAAGGGTTATAAATGGACTTTTCACAAGAATCAACACAATATATTTCTAGCAAACATGATTTTTCAGAGTAATAAACCTTCTGATAAAAGTGAGTATAATTCAAACATTCCAACCAAAAGTGGTACAAAACCAATTTCTTTCGTAGGAAATAAAATAGCTCTAAGGATAGTACAATGTTTTGAATGTCAAGGGCATGATTATCTCAAGGATTGTCCAAACTGAAAGAACAATATGTTAAATAACTTGCAAGAAGAACCCACAGTTAATGAAATGGCCCAATTACCTCAAATCTATGCAGCATTGGAGCAACGCCAAGCTGCTTTCTAGCCATGAATGACTCAAATAGAAGGTAAAATATCCATGCATCTTGTTTCAGTTTTGATTGATCCAGGAGCTTGTCATAGTTACATATCCCCTATAATAATAGAAAAATGTAAACTACAGAAAGATAAATCGCCAAAGCCATGGCTGGTGCAGTTGGCCATAGGCACAAAAATAAAAATTTTAGAATCAATCAAAGGTTGTCCACTAAAATTAAATGGTTTGGAAACTAGTGCATATTTAAACATTCTACCCCTGGGTTACTATGATGTTTTAATTAGGATGGACTGGATGGAAAAACATCATTTCATTCTAAACTGCTTAGAAAAGAACTTTACATGTGTCGATGATTTAGGAAAGCCTTGTTTGGTGAAGGGCGTACCTGGATTAAAGAATTCTATACGTCATATTTATGTGTTACAACTTAAAAGGATTGTTAGAAAAGGCTGTAAACTATATGCAGTTAACATTCAAGACTGTAATGAAGAAACAAAATAGAAAATAGATGATATTCCAATCTTACCAGATTTTAGAGATGTGTTTCTATATGAAATATCTGGTCTCCCACCTAAAAGAAATATAGACTTCTTTATTAATTTGGTTCCTGGAGCAATACCAATATCCAAATCACCCTATCGGATGAGTTCTCCGGAATTGGTAGAGTTAGGAATCCAACTGGAAGAATTAGTTGAGAAAGATTACATTAGGCCAAGTGTATCACATTGGGTAGCTATGCTTCTCTTTGTGAAAAAGAAGGATGGAACTATGAGAATGCGCATTGATTACCGACAACTCAACAAATTGGCTATCAAGAATAAATATCCACTTCCTATAATTGATGACTTGTTTGATCAAGTCGGAAAGGCAAAAATATTCTCCAAGATAGATTTAATATCAGGGTATCACCAAGTGAGGATTCAAGAAGAGGATGTTGCAAAGACTGTCTTCCGAACTCAATTCGAGCATTATGAGTTTGTGGTAACTCTTTTTGGACTAACCAATGCACCGACAACCTTCATGTGTTTGATGAACAACATTTTTAGCTAGTATTTAGATAAGTTTGTCCTAGTATTCATAGATACAATTATGCTTTACTCAAAGAATGAATAAGAACATGTTGAACATTTAAATATAGTTTTACAAACCCTACGAGAACATCAACTTTATGCCAAGTTCTCTAAATGTGATTTCTTCAAGAAATAAATTTGGTACCTTGGGCATGTTATATCTGAATATGGGGTGATTCCGTGAAGGTGGGTAACACTTTTTGGCCAAATTTGGTGATGAAAACTTGACTTTTTGCTCATGTGCTAGATAGAATCCCTCAAAACGCATATATGCCATGTGAATTTCGACTAGCAGTGAAAAAACAAATTGTAGAATATTGTGTTGGATTCCCAATGATATTATTTTTAAATATTTCAATGTCATTTAGTGTGTGAAATTCGCATTTAATGAATCGTGTGACCTTAAAAATTTGAACAAGTTGATAAGTGGCTCATGTACCACCCCAATAATTCAATCTTACATTAATAATTTAAAATACATACATATACCTATATATATATGTAAGCATGATCTACACAAAATGCACTGTGGTCTACATATTTTTTTGTTAATTTATTTCTCAATATACAATTATTTATTATTTTCGAACGTGACCCATTTGATTTTAGCATCATTTTATACACATGAGTGTCCATCCCAAAAAAAAATTCATTGTTTTCAAAAATTGGAAAACCAAAGATACCATTTCGAAGAGGACATGCCGATGTGTGGGATGTGCATTTTTAAGAAATTTTTGGATGTGTATTTTTAAGCCTGCATATTTTTCTTTGAGATGCTTCGAAGTTGTTGAAAGGTTTTCTAAGTATAAGTTTTAGAACGGATAAAAAAAACCCATATGAATGCCAAAATGCATTCATGATACGTCAATGGATAGATGATTCGGTGATGAATCTATCGGTATAAACTTCGTTCAGTTATGTGCCATGAATGGCAGGGTTTACACCCCTAGAAGACATAGAGAAATATTGATTTTCATGTTAGAGGGATAATTCTCTATTTTTTGGGCCCTCAATCGAAGTATGTAACTCGATTGAGGTATTTAGATCCCTTGACCAAGGTTTTGATAGTAGCTTGATCGAGGGTTTATTAAACCCTCGATCGAGGCCTTAACACCTCGATAGAGGTTTTCTTAAACCCTCAATTGAGCTTCAACTAAACCCTTGATCGAGGTTCTAACACCTCGATCGAGCGTTTAGCAGAAGCTTGATCAAGGGTTTAAGAAAACCTCGATTGAGGTGTTAACGTCTCGATCGAGGTGTTAATACCTCGATCGAGGGTTTAAAAATTGCTCGATCGAGGTACGCTTTTATGTTTTTGCGGAAAGATCCTTGCCAAAAATTGTAACCCACCTCCATGGATGCACCCAAAGGTACAACAGTAGATCCCATAAAGATCAAAGAAATAATGGAATGGCCTACTCCAAAAAATGTCTCAGATGTTAGATCTTTTATGGGGTTAGATGGGTACTATAGAAAGTTCATAGAAAACTTCTCTAAGATAGCTTTCCCTACTACTTCTTTGCAAAAGAAAGAGACTAAATTCCTTTGGAATGGGAAGTGTGAAGTCAGTTTCAAGAAACTTAAAGAATTGCTGACAATTGCACCAATGTTAAAAAAAACCGACATGGTTAAATAATTTGTAGTTTACACATATGCACGCCAAGAAGGATTGCAAGGTATTCTATCGCAAGATGACCATGGAATTGCATATGAATCTCGAAATTAAAGGATGGAGAGAAAAATTATGCAGCTCATGAATTATAATTGGCTACAATCATACACACCTTAAGGATGTGGAGACACTACCTTATGGGGAAGAATTTCTACTAAAAACAAATAATGTAAGTATGAAATACCTTTTTGAACAACCCAACTTAAATTATAGGAAAGCACGATGGTCATATTTTATCAGTGAGTATGATTTTGAGTTAAAACATATAAAAGGTAGGGAAAACAAGGTTGCATATGCCTTGAGTAGGCAAGTCCACCTTCTACATGAAATATTCTTGAGTAAAACAGAGGACAATTTAAAGACATAAATTAGATCAACACTATAAAATGATCCATTTTATATTGAAATTAGAAATTAGTTGCAGAAAAACAACAAGGAATCACAACAACAAATATACTCAATTAATGAAAATGGGTATCTTTTGTCAAAAGGTAGGTTGCATATCCCTAAAATTGCAAATATTAGACATCAAATTTTGATTGAATTCCATAAGAAACCATACTCAAGGCATCTTGGTTATCAAAATATTGTTACCACGATTAAGAAACATTATTTTTGGCCAAAAATGAGAATTGATATTGCTGACTTCATAGCTAAGTGCCTTGAATGTCAACAAATTAAATCTGAATACCAACACCCTGCTGGACTGTTACAACCCTTGCCTATACCATATGGAAATGGGAAGTAATTAGTATGGATTTCATAACAGGATTAGCAAATATCAGAAGATAAAATGACTCAATAGGCTGTGGTACATAATTTATCAAAATCTGTGCACTTCATTCTAGTAAAATCAACTTTTAAAGCAGTTAACATCGCTGAAATTTTTCTGCGAGAAGTTTTTAGATTGCATGGAATCCCAAAGGAAATCATATCCAAGAGGGACTCTAAGTTTACAGGTAGCTTTTGGAAGACTCTATTTGTAGTTTTGGATACTCAACTAAGTTTTAGCACCGAATACGATCCCCAAACTGATTGATAGACATAACGTGTTAACCAAATTCTTGAAGACATGTTAAGAATATATGTTATGAAAAATCCTTCAAAATGGGAGCACTACTTGCATTTGGTAGAGTTTGCATATAATAATGGCTACCAAGCCTCTACTAAAATGTCACCCTTTGAAGTTTTATATGGAAGAAAATGCAGAACCCCACTTACTTGGAATGATGTTGTGGATAGGCTTATGTTAGGACCCGGTTTGCTTAAAGATTTGGAAAATATGGTTAAGAGGGTAAAGCAGAATTTAAATGAATCCTAGGACCGACAAAAAAATTATGTCGATAAGTTCTATCGAGATAAATAGTATAATGTAGGTGATCATGTGTACCTAAAATTCAGGGAAAAGAGAAGCACACTTAGAGTGGGAAAGTGCAAGAAGTTATCCCCAAGATATTGTACTGGATCCATCAAAATTCTGGATAGGATAGGCCCAATAGCATATTGGTTGGCCTTACCAACTCACATTAAATTCCATGTATATATTTTAAATAAATATGTATATGATCCTAAACATGTCATTGATTGGAACTTATTGTAAGTGGAATTAGAAGGAGAATTCATGCGAAAACCATAATGCATACTGGAGTAGAGGGAAACATAACTCAAGAACAAAATTATCGTCCAGGTGAAGGTGCAATGGATGCACTTCATACCCAAATAATCCACATGGAAGAAGGACGATGCTTATCTGTTTCTTTTCGATAAATAGACACTTGGACAATGTCGTTTTTCTAAGAGGGGTGGGATGTGACATCCTAAAGTTTTTCCCTAAACATATTGCATGTTTTTTTAAGATATAGGTATGAACCTATGAATGATGTGAGGCTTCATAAACTATGATAATTTATAAAAATGGAACTTTAAATATTTCTGGAAACTTGATATGGTACAACTAGTGTTAAAAAGTGGACCAAGCTTATTAGGGGTCCATGACTTATGAGATTAATAAAAGGTTAAAAAGAGAGAACTTAAATAAGATATTTATTAATTAATAACTTAAATCAATTGTGAGGAAATGAAAAGACGCATCCTGATTGCTTCTTGATTCAAGAAACTTCTTTTAATTGAGACCGACTATTCATTGAGGCTGCTGAGCTATCTTTATCGTTCCGATGAAAAACAAATCTGTTCTCTTTTTTTCTGAATTTCCTCTCTGATCATAACCCTTTGAACCTGAAAAGAGAGAGAAAATCCCTCCCTTTGAAATATTCTAAGAAGATAAGAATGGAAGGTATATGGAGGAGATTGCAGAGGAAAGGCTACTTGCTTGCCCAAAAAGGTCTAGCCTAGATTTCCATTTGAGTACTTAGAGCTAGTTTTTTTCTAATGGTGTGTCCTAGAAAGAAAGGATCCTTGAAAGAGGAAGCTGATGCAAATAAGGGAATCCAGAATCTTAAGTAAAGGGAACCTGATGACATCATCTAGTTAAAGACAAGAGTTTCACAACAAAGAACCCTAAGTCGATATTACTAATGAGCTTGGTCCATCTTGGGGGTCATATCTGCAAAGGTTGAAAGATACTGAACATTTTCATTTATCTATGGTAGGGTGGAATTGGGTAGTCCCTTATCAAGTTTCCTGAATTTTTTTTAGATAAGTTATTTAAGATGCTATTGTTACATTCTTGTTCATAGGTAATTTCATTTCTTTAAATATGTCTTCTTTATTTCCAGATTAAGATGTTTTACTAGAAAGAAAGTATATGTTATATTTAGTCTTGTTAAATTTGATTTTCTAATGTACATTCCACCTAAGATGCTAAGGAAATATTTTCTTTTCGCCTAGGTTAGAATATTGCAAAGGTTAGATAATTATTTCATTGTAAAATTCTTTTTATCATTTGAGCAATTTTGGATAAACTAAGATACAAGAGTAAATAAGGGATTGATAGTTCTCCTTTCTTTAATTTTTAATTACAGTTTGAATATTTTATGTGGGCATATACATGAAAAAGAATTAGCTAGGGTTGGATTTCATTATGTTCAAATTTTGATTCAATGCTAGAAACCCTAGGAATGGACATCATATTCTTAGAACTTAGGTTAAATACATGCATATCTAATTATAATCTTTGTGTGAAATGATTGAGTGGATGTATACAATTGTAAATAATTACATATGATTGTCCTCCCCAAAATCTATCAGATAGGAATTAAAGATGCATAAGTAGGAAGTTGCATGCAAAAGCACTATTGTGGAAATTAGGAGAGCTAAACCTAATCCAAATAGTAATAATATAAAAGGAAATTGTTAGATAATAAACATAATCTAAACATAGATACAATTTTGTACATTAGATTTTAATGGACAAAAGAACCTCAAATTCATAAACAATGCCCCAAAAATAGTATCCAAATAACATTAATAATATCTAAATTCCTTCAGTACCAAAACGCATAGGGTAATGGGATACAATATATTTAACTAGCAAATAAGTCAAATCTCATACGAAACTTCCAAGAATCTCTTACCAAATTGAAACAACCAGAGTAATAAACCAAGATCTGAATGAAGATATGGTTCCTTATTCAAAGCCCTGGATCTTTATAGAAAAACACCAAATGATAAACCAAAAGACAACCAGAACAACATATATAAACATTTACACGATACGATATACGTGCATTACAATTCCATTAGGAAAAAATAAAACACAGAACGTAGCCAGTGGAAGTAAGAGGGTTGGAAAACCCCATAAAATTGCATCCATTCAGCCCCAAATTTTTTTACACATCCACGTTTGTATAATTCGAGAAGGAGAGGCTTAAAACCCTCTGCAAACCCTTTGGTTTAACAACAGTTTATACATTTCAAAATATCATAGGGCTCAGCTTAAAATTTATCCAAAATCCCTACGTATGCAAACATTAACATTTAAAATCAATAATGCAGAGTATAGAAACGTTCTGCTACGAACATTGCCAAAAGGCCAACACCACCAAAATGGATCTCATCATTTAAATACCCAACGCCAAGTACCTCCACAGGCCTACCCCTGATGCGACCATCGTAATTACTTTTCCCCTTGCAATTTGAAAACTTGGATTGGTGGCTTACTAGGGTAACGATAGCCGAAATCTTCCCCCAATTCATCCCTTGCATTGATCGTTCCCGAACGTGTAAAAAACGGCCATCCATTAGAGAAAATTTCAACTCAAAATGGGTCTTTTAACTTTTATTCAAATTCCATGTCATCATGTGTTAGCCAATGAAATTGCTTGAAATTTGAAATACCGTATAGGTCTTAAACACTTTTTTAATATAAATTTGGGGATAGGTATCATAAACAAAACTACTTTTTTTGTTTGTATTTTTGACATATCTCCCTGTGTTTTTACTCAAATTTCGATCGGGAGAGCTCGTTGGATGCAGAATTAAATTCTGAATCCAACGAGTACCCACTTGGCATACTTTTGATGGACCCCGCTACCCCAAAAACAAGAAATACCAGAAAAAATAAAATGATGATGTCATCATTCCATTTTTTAGGTATTTCTTGTTTTTGGGGTAGTGGGGTCTATCAAAAGTATGCCGAGCGGGTACTCGTTGGATGCGGAATTTAATTTCACATCCAACGAGCTCTCCTGATTGAAATTTGAGTAAAAACACAGGGAGATATGTCAAAAATACAAACAAAAAAGTAGTTTTTTTCTTTTCTTCCTCCAAAATTAATAAATATTATTTTATTATTTTAACTATTATTTTACTAGTTCATTTTAGGAGGCCCATTTTGAGTTGAAATTTCCTCTAATGCTTAACAAACATGTACGTTCGGTCTATCCAACGGACCAACAGTGAAGTCAATGGTTGACTTCCCTTAACAAACATGTACGTTCGGTCTATCCAACGGACCAACAGTGAAGTCAATGGTTGACTTCGATGTTGGTCCGTTGGATGGACAGAATAGAACGTACATGTTTTTTAAGCTCAGGCATAAAAAACCCAAAATAAACCAAAGGGAGTCACGAATCTAGATAAAATGATCCAACAAATCCACATAAACATCATAAGTATTAATAACACAAGTATAAGTCTGAAGTTTACCTCTGTGACTCTAAGGAAAGACATGGACATGATTCAAATCCCAAAATCATGTGTCCTCCACCACGCATGAACAAGAGGAACACATAACAACCAATTGACCAATCGCTACATGAAAGAAGCAGAGAAGCCATGCTTACAGTAGTAAGTTTCCCGCTGGTGGATACGCCCAAGAGTCACACAAAATGTGCTGGGGGTGGTTAAGTCCACAGTTAAAAATACTAAAACCAACACTCAAAACGCATGCAAAACCCTAACATAGTTGAGCTCTACTAAAGTGGATCCAAGACCAGCTCGAAAATGCGTTGAATTAAACCCTCAACTGATGAAAAGGGAAATCCCGACTGCTATATTAGTCGAGGTAAGTATCAATTTAAATGGCTGGGACCTATTTTCTCGACCATTTTCTGGGACCTATTTTCTCGACCATTTTCTCATGCGAGCCAGGTCATCCGATCGGTGCAAATGGTCAGTTCACTAGTTTACTCCATTTAAATGCACGCTGTAGACTTGAACCAATGCATGTTCTACACCCGTCCCCTACACAGATAATGGGTTGATCTAGTTAATGCCACCCAATGGGGTTAGGTAGACGTGGAAAGAGCCCTTTATTAATGCCAATGAGCCATGTATTCACTTGCGCTAAGAGAAAGTCATAACCCCACCATTATTAAGGATGTTAATCACTATATTAAAAAGTATGTCATACATAGAAATTCCAAGGGTTAAGACTTGGGATTTTTTCCCATTTAATCAAGCCATTATGTAGGTTAGGCCAAAGGCCAAAAGATTTAAACATTCATGTTATATAGGGACCACAACATCCAATGTATGCGCTTGTGAAGTCTTTTTTCCAGATTATCTATTAACCAACGAATTTCCCTGGTTCCCTGGGCATTAACCAATTCAAGGAGTCATATACTCGTATGAATCATCCCTGCATAATACAAACATAACAATCGAGCACTATCACATTGCTAAGTAAGCCAACAAACCCTAGGCCTAATGCCAAAAGGGGACATTGGTAAAGAAAATAAAGAAAATAGAGTTGGTATTCAACATAGATTAAGAATAACAACTACCAACGACAGGTCAACCACCATGCTAGATATAAGTCTCCCTATTTTCCAAACCAATAAAAGAGTCGTTCTACGTTACATACGCTAACACAGACTGAAGATGTATGATAAAAGTTATAATGCAATAAAAGAAGACTCACGATCACACATATATAATCTGGTCCAAACCTAGCGATAGACCCAATGGAAGAAATGTGTAAAGAAATAACATCTCCGATAAACATTAAAAAAAATTGAGCAAAAAATGAGATATTACATATATAAATACATAAGACTCTCTTTATTCAAGAGGAAATGACTTTATTGATAATTTTGTAGATATGACTATAGAGTGATATATCTGATGTCCTAAAAATTCTTGAGAATCTTACTTAGGCATTAAAGCAATAAAAGTCGAATTGAAAACAACAAGTATTTTTCCACTCTTTATAGACTCTTCATTAACTATTAGTAGATCTAGAGCCAAAACGTCAAAAGTCCCATGTAAAAGAATCTTGTCCCATTTTTTTATTATCTTTCTTAAGATGGGTCAAAGTGTCTTGAACTTCTTTGATGGTTACTTCTTCCATGATCATATCATTATCTTCCTTTGAAACATTTGATGATAATGATATGATATGTGCTCTTCATCTTTGAGGGGGATTCACCTTGTTGAGTAATATCTTCTCAAGTTCATTTCTAAATACCGGTTTTTAATTGTGAAAAATAAAGTCAATATATTGTAGGTATTAGAGAATGAGAGAAGAGAATAAAATATTAGTGGTTTATAAAAATTGATAAGTATAAAAAAAGCTTTTTAGTAAAATAAAAAAAAAAAACCCTAAAATAGGGGTTTTTTAAAACTTCTACTTCTTCTTCAAGGACAGCATTTATATTCCTTATATAATTAATGTTCTTACTTTAGTTTGCATAAGGATGAAAAATTTTCGAATCCTCATCTCCACTTGATAAACCACACAGCTGTGCTTTTTAAACTAATCTCAGCTTCACGATCCTCGAG
Source organism: Pseudotsuga menziesii (assembly GCA_001517045.1). NCBI lineage: Eukaryota > Viridiplantae > Streptophyta > Pinopsida > Pinales > Pinaceae > Pseudotsuga > Pseudotsuga menziesii. The sequence continues at coordinate 16,679 of LPNX010320483.1, forward strand.
GATGTTTCTTCTTGTAACTTCCAAACCAATGATTTCCTCTTTCTTCTCCTCGGAGTACAAACCAAACCCCATTCCATTATACTTTTCAATCAATTTAGATTTAATTTCTTGCTCCTGAATTTATTTCTTTAAAAAGACCACTTCTCACAGCTTTCTTTCAATAATTTAACAAACCCTATAGAATCATTTAGCCAATTTGAATTGAATTTAAAAGGACATCCCATAAAAGAATGTTAAAAAAGCAGGAAAAATGGTCAAAATCCCCTCTGTTCCCCACACATTGTCGAGTCTAAATTGCTTTTTCAGCATATCTTCAGAACCAAGAAAGGATCTAACCTTTAATCTACCAAAATATCACTTCGTATCAATAAACTTTCCATTTAAGCATTGTTTTCTGAACACTAATCACCAACTAAGAGAGCTTGGGTACTTTCATCAAATTCTATAGGTAAGAAAATGCCCATTCATGTTATACAATGACCAGCTGTTCAAGATGCTCACATTTATGTCCAAGTTACATAATAACTGTACAAACCCCACTACCAAATAAGACATAGCCCTAGCCCTTACCTAATGGAATGGAAAGGGACAAAATTGAAACCAATTAAGTATTATGCACCTGCTAAACAAAACTGTAGCTGAACGCTAGAATTGTGGAAAACAAATGGCATGTAATGGATGAACAAAAATTGTAAGTTGTAAAGTAAATTCAGAACTCTAAATCTAGTGTAAAGTAAATTCAGAACTCCAAATGCAGATCAATAACTAGAATTCATAACTTGAAATACGAGCCTCCAAGAACTATAATTCAAAACATAAACCCTAAATTCTCGAGGAAGAAACTGGGAGCATATGAAAGAGTAGAAACTAAGTGAAAACAAGAACCACACGCTATGTAGTTTGTCATCTCTATATAATTCCGTTTCTTCTTGGCCATCTCCTTGACCTAACGGTGTAACGATGAGGAGAAGTAGCATAGATCATAAGTCCCTGCACTCATAAAAGGTAGCATCGGCAGGGCTGACTCCACCGACCTGTTTGGAGTTCGTGTAATTGAGAACATATTGGTCTCCGCCTGGCGCAAAGGGCCGCGTCAAATTCACAGCTTCATTTCCAAGAAAGTAGCCAGAAACCTCAACGCCTACGCCCTTAGCATTGCAATATTTACAACGGTTTTGCACAATAATCAGATAGTGATGTAAATTATCAGAACTGTTGCTGCTGCTGCTGCAGCCGCTGCCATCGATCTCCACAAAAACTGTCACAATGTCTTGCAACTGGCATCTCCCTTTAACACCACGAATATCAGCAGGTGGATTCTCCGACGATGCCACCTCTGAAACAGATAGTTAACAATTCAACTCAGAAACAATGAATAAATCAGCATGATTTCAGCGATTGTAACTTTGGAATAGCTTTCATCTTAACATTGGGTCATTGAGAAATTTAACAAATGTCAAATACAAACATCAAAACATAGTAAAGAGTATATGGAGTTTACGCGGCCGAGGGCTTTTATGTTATGACCATCAGATGAATTTGGGTTAATTGATCAGCTAAGCTGCCCAACCATATTTATGTGTGTGAATTTTTACCTGATGGATGAAGAGCTTGCGCCATAGCAGTTCCGGCAACAAGCAGAAGCAAAAACACAAGCTGAATTTGTATTTCATCACTTCCAGAATCCATCTCTTCAAGCTGTCTTGGTGATTGAAATCCCTTCTATTCCAGCTCTCTTAAATATTGAGAAGGCTAAACCCAAACCAGGCTTAAACCTTTGGTTCCTTGAATTACAATCCAAACCACAATTGAGTGCATTTCATTATGACAATATTTTAGAAAGTGACATCTAACGATTACCTGGAATACAGGCGTGGCCGTGTTTCTTGCTTGTAAAGGAAGTCGGCGGGAAATAGGCGATGTAACAGGTCCCAGTTGGCACCTTTATTGGATTTTAAAAGAATTTTGTCTCTGGGTTGAAAACCTGTTATTCATGCGTAACAGGTTTCAAACTCTACAGGATGGGCTAGACTCTAATTGGGAACTTGACTAAAATGTGCTAGACCTAACTGGGAACTTGACTAAAATAGACTTTCGGCTTTTCGTTTCGGACTGTAAGATTCTATAATGGGAACGCGACTTCTTTACTAACGATTTTGTGTGGTTGGCAAGGAGATAATGGAGTAAACCATGTCACAATTAAACCAGTTTTAGTTTTGGTTGGAATTTGATTAATATTTCGTTTATAATTTATTGTTTAGATTGTAATTTTAGGTGATTTGAAAGCTATAAATTGCGATTAAACATATTAAATTATATTTTTTAATTTAAATATGTTAATGTTGAAATTGTAACTGTGATATTTTAATTAATTTAAAAACCATAAACCATATTAAAGTTATAATTATGGAATATTCGAGTTATACATTTAAAAACATGGTTATTTTCTACTTTTAAAAATTAGTCCACACCAATCTTCGTTCTTCATTGAATTTACAGAGAAGCTTTTAACTTTTAGTTTGGAAACTTTTAACTTTTGTTTAGTATCATATAGGGGTCGCTTAACTTTAAATAGTCTTCTGTCTTGATCATATGAAGGTTACTTTTACTTTTGGTATAAGATTGTATTGAACTTGACTTTAAAATAGATTTTTGTCTTTTGTTCAGGGTTGTACCAACATAGCTTGATTTTAAAATAGTTTTTTTGGTTTTTATAGATTATATAATAAGTATTTAATTTTCAAACTTCATTTGTTCAGGGTAATTTGAATTTGTTGTTAGGATTTTTTAACCTTTCGCCCAAGATGTAGGAGGACTTGACTTTAAAATAGATTTTTGTTTTTTTATTTTAAATAGATGGTTGTGTTTGGATTGTTTTACTTTATAAATTTTGGTTTAGTTTTGTAAAGTTTAATTACCTTTTCTTTATTTTAAAATAGACTTTTGTTTTTTAATGTTTTAAAATGGATTTTATTAATTAGTTTTTTATTTTTATTTTTAAGGATGGTATAATAAGTAATATTTATATGTAAAAGTAAAAATTAGTTTTATTATAATAGATTTTGATTTAAATTGTATTTTAAGAAAAATGATAAAGAATTAATTATTTTGTTTTATTATTGAAAAGATTATGGTGAAACTTTTTTAAACATTTATATTGATAGAGAGCTAACTGTTCCCTTGACCTCCTACTTGATGGTCTCCCATAAGTGTCCCTAAGGAAAGACAAAACATTACAAGCAAAAAAAAACTAATTTGAAGTGTCAACAAAGTCCACATAAAGAAGGAATGGAACCATGCTCTTCAACGATACCCTACATAAGTTCTTCCGAAAGAAGAAGTCCTTCTTCCCCATGCAAGGCCTCTTTGGATAGAGAGTTTGCAATAAAAAATTTGTTCCCTGTAGATGTGTTCAAAATTCAAAGCATGGAAAGTGGCTAGTAGGGATTTAGTATGTTTGCACCACTAGAAAAGGGGAAGGATCTATAGAGAGACACTTTTTTTACCAATTCCCAATGACCAAAGATTCCCTATAAACATTCACCGAATCAATACCTATAATAGGTGCAAATTTGGACAAACACCAAAGAGCTAGAACCTCATCTTTTGTGTTTGTACATTACCACAATTCATTCTTAGCTTGAAATGATTCCCATCATTGATTTTCAAAAACATACATGCCCCACAGAAACCAAATTGTGCAGCCTCTGTATAATTTGAAAGAATGGGAAGTTGTCACACCTTAACTTTAATTGTCACTGAGGCATAATCTTTATAACTATTCATTATCCTCATACAAATTACAAACAAGTTGATTGGTTTATCTTCAAAAATAGCATAGTTTATTGTCTTCCAAATTTCCCAACAAATGAATGAAGGGAGAAGCTTAGAGTGTTCAACCAAATTTTTATACCACTTCAAAAATTCCCTTCAAAGGAATCTGCTCCCCAATAGGGAGAATAGGGATCTCATATATGGTTTTGCAAAGTCTTTGGTTGTAAGAATAAAGCACAAACAAATTCATATAAACCAACTTAAAGAGCATTTCTATAAAGGACATAGTAAAATTTTCTGAGTTACCTAAATGGTACACAATAAAATAGCCATCTCATACAATTTATTAAGTTTCATGCTGGCAATTAAGTCTTATGTAAATTGTGTAAATTCATCTAAACTTTTATCAAGTTTCAAGAGGGATCAAATCTCTTAATTTTATAGACCTCATAAGTTCTAGAGCTATGGGTATGTAAAAATATAATTTCGATACTTATACATATATATTTATATTTTCATTATAACAATATTTATGTTAGAAGTAGCTCTTGCATGTTGTGCAATAATCACATAACTTGTGATTGAGTTGTTACCATTATGAAAATTTTCGTGAATCTTTTGTATTTAAAGAGGTTTTCATCTATAATTAGATGAACCACATGGGAATATAAAGATTCATCTTTAAGAGTGAAGGTTTTGCCCCATAAGGGATTTTTATTATTATAACCATGAGATACCATGTAATTAACCACATGGGAATATAAAGATTCATCTTTAAGGGTGGAGGTTTTGCCCCCATAAGGGATTTTTATTATTATAACCATGAGATACTAGCATTATGTTGCTATAGTTATCTTATTTATTTTTAAGGTTTAAGAATTGTGTTTGAAAGTTGAAATTAGACATAAATTAGATATATTAGTGATTCATCACAAAGGTGTTTGTTTGGATTCATTGAAAGAAATGAGGATAAAAAGACATAACTAAATGTCATTTAAAAATAGTAACACATGTGCATATTGAAAATTATATTGAAAATTTTATTGGTTGAAACTTCACTCTATGGAAGTTAAAGATAGAATATGTGTTGATAAAAAGAGATTTTGAGGATTGTTGTTGTTAAGAGAGTAAAAATAACACCCTTTGTGGGAGTAGCGAACAAGTTTATAGTTGATCCAAGAAACAAGAATTGGATGGCTATTAAAATAATATTCAAATATCCTCAAGGAATTAAGGACTATGATCATGGTAATGATACTTTTTACTTTTTATTTGTTGATGTAAATTGGAGTAGAGGCGCATGGAAAAAAAAGGTATTTAGATTAGTTGTAAATTGGATGAATAAGAAGAAATTTTTCCGATGATATTGCAATAAAAGTTACTAAACAATTCATTTAGTTATTAATATTATAAAATAATGTTTGGGGATCAAACAACACATTTTATAAATAGAATGTGATATCAAGATGAACTAATGGCAATGATCTTGCCTTTCAATTCGAAGCATATTGATTTGAAGTACAACTTTAAGATGAAAATGGAAAAAGTAAATGTGTTGAAATTACCAAAGTGAAAATGAAAAGATATTGTAGTAGATGCATTATTAAATGTAGTGACTACTTATATGTTTGCCTTCTTAGAGACATGATTAGCATTCACACTTGTTTCATATGATCACCAAGTGAGAGAATGTTGGAAATTCATGGCAATTATTTTTACCTACAAGGTAAAAGAAGTAAGTTCGAATTGTAAAAATGAAATTTACATGGAATTGCTAAGTATATTCTTTTTTTAAGGAAGAGAAAGAAAGTGCTTAAAAAAGTGGATTCTTTATAAAATAAAGAATGAATAAAGTGGATAAGTACTTGTTTTTAGGAAATCCTCTTTGTGTGATTCTCGTAGATATTGTTTTATTTTATTTTATCTTTACATTTATTTGTCTTTAGACTAATCTTGATGAATATTTTAATGATGTAACACCTTGGTTCCGACCCTATGGTATTAAGATTGTACATGATGTATGTATTGTGATGAATCATGGAAAGGAGCTCAAGGCCAACGCCCTCGTATTGTTCGATGTTTTGTGGATAGGTGATCAAGGTTGACACTTATGATTATAGTGCTAAGTTAAGCACGAAGCATTTTGAATAGCATGTAAATGCACAATTTAATAAAATACCATAGCTAGCTATGGGACTGCAATGTGAAAGATATATGGGCATGATTCCATAAGGGATAGGGAGGGGAGTTAGTCAAACCCCCTGAGCCAATAGGGTGAGACCAGGTGTCAATGGGGAAACCCATGAACCGGCTACCTTTTTTTCCTCTGTCCTCATACACCAGTGACATGGGAGAATCCAGTGAACGAAATTGTGCTTGGTCCATAATTGCTTAAGGAAATGGAGCAAGAGGTTGCAAAGATCAGGCAGAAACTGAAGGAATCCAAAGATAGACAGAAAAGCTATGCATACAAGCATAGAGTGCATAGAGATTTTAGTGGTGGGGATCATGTTTATCTTAGAGTGAGGGCAAGGAAGAGTTCCTTGAAGCTTGGAATTTGTGCCAAGTTGTCACCTAGATATTGTGGGTTGTTTGAAGTGCTTGAAAGAATAGGGCTAGTTGCATATAGAATTACATTTCCTTCTAGCACTAGAGCTCATAATGTTTTTCATGTTTCTTTTCTTAAGAAATATGTACATGACCCTAACCATGTGATTGATTGGGATGTGATCCAGGTGGAACCCGAGGGAGAGTTCCAAACCGAGCCATTGTGCATCCTTGACGGGAAGGTCACCATGCTTCAGAATCGATCCATATGACAAGTAAAGGTGTAATGGGAGCACTACAGTCCCGAGGAGGCTACTTGGGAGCTGGAGCATGCCATGTGATTGGCACATCCATTTTTGTTCAATTTTGTAGAGCACTAAGGTGGTTCCAGTGTAGCATTTTTGTTCAATTTTGTAAAGCAATGAGGACAATGCTGTTGTAAGGGGGAGGGGAATGTAACACCCCGGTTTTGATCCCATGGTATTAAGATGGTACATGATGTATGTATTGTGATGAATCATGGAAAGGAGCTCAAGGCCAATTCCCCACCATTGATTGATGTTTTGTGTATAGGTGATCAAGGTTGATACTATGGTTATGGTGCTAAGCTAAACACAGAGCATTTTGAATATCATGTAAATGCATAATTTAATAAAATACCACAGCTAGGTATGTGGTTACAATGTGAAAGAGACAGGGGAATGATTCCATAAGGGATAGGGAGGGGAGTTAGTCAAACCCCATGATCCAATAGGGTAAGACCAAGTGTCAATGGCGAAACCCATGAACCTTCAACTACCTTTTATCCTCTGTCCTCAATCATTAATTTCTTCCAAAAGTTGGATGAGACAGTTAATGCCCCAGGAAAAGTAAGGCACGGTAGTCTGATTGCTTGACTGAGCAAGCCTGCAGTCTGGGAAGCCACATTCTTGCTTATGCAACAAGAAAGCACGTGATGCGTGTCAGTTTGTCCTTTCTCCCAGACGCAAGAAGGTTTTTTTGTTCCTGAGGGCCGAGGATTGTCATATTCTTCGATGAATTATTCTTCTATTCATTCAACCATTCGGAGGATTCACACTGTACGTTGAGCCTAATTGCATAGTAGTGTTTAGTTAGACTATGTTGTTCATGCTGGTCATTTAATCCCGGTTGAGAAACTCGTGGTATTGCTAAGTAAATGGGTAGTGGGGATCACTCCGCCAATGTTGTTGTGCAGTGTTTCATTATTTTGAATGTTTTTTTTCACTCTCTTGAGTCATGGAAGGTGTTTTTGTAGTGGTTTCCTCTGTTATAGAGTGAGTGAATCCTGTGTTGTTGTGTTTCCCTATGGTTTGTAGTTTTGTGCACCTTGGTTTGGGTATGAACTGTATGCAAGACTTAGGAGTGGAAGAGACATAGAATGTGCTTGATAAACATTGTGTGGAACCTCACAATAAGATAAGAGTGGCTGGTGAATCTTCTCTGCACATCTTGAACAACACAGGAAGGGAAGGTGTATCCCGAGGGACTGTGGAGCAGAGAAGGGAACACTTCCTTGTGTTGGGTGTGTAGGCAATGTGGATTCCAGTCCAGATAGATCTTGGGAAGGTTTCCTTAGCTCTGTGGATGAGCTCACTAGCTTAGCAGTTCTTCCTATCCATTTCCTTAATAGCCTGTGAAACCCAAAGGAGATTGGCTTGGCTGACAGCCTTTGAAACCCAATTGTATATTGGCCTGGCTAGGCATCGTGTGAAATCCAATTGGATCTGTTGAAGTTGTGTATAGTTTCTTACACAATTATTAACTGCTTTATGACAATTTTCTCCAACTACGGGTGTTTATAGAGTTTTGACAGTATGTTGACAGAACATTTCTAAAGGTGATGTTTTGTTCCTTCTTTCATTTTTAATTTTATTCTTAAATATCTTGCTTGGGAGACTATGTTATAGTCTTGATCCACATTTTTTATTTAATAAAGTTTCTAAGGGATCAAAGGCATGCCTTGAATCCTATTAAGACCAAATGTTATACAGTATAACATTGAGGAAGGACCTTGGTCCTATAATGCGATGGTTAACAATTAACAAGGGTTGAAGTTTGGATTCTATACCATAGTTGGACTTGTTAATGAATACAATGAATCGTTGGTTATGGTTTATGTTGTTATATGATAATGACTATGATATTTCCCCCATAGTTTGAAACTTGGCATAAAAGAAATGATTGAAAACAATGATTGTACTTTGGTTGTGAGTTATGATATTTAAATGGTTGGTACCTTGGTTGAGTTGTGGTTTTGATATGCTTCCATGGCTGTGAGTTGACAACACAACCAATATTATATTGTTGGCTCAAGAATGAATCTCGGTTTTCCACTTATGCAATACAACGCAGTTTCAATACGGTTTAATGTGTCGTGTGTTTGGTATGAACCCTTCATTGTTTTGGTGTTTTGTCTGTAAGTTTATGAGAGTCGAAGCTTTGCTCTGTTAATTGCAATTGTAAGAGGGTTTTAGGTGTGAAACTTGCCCACGATTTTAATGGAATTAGATGCATGGTTTCTTCCCAAGGTGTACATGTGTGGTTTTCATAGATCCAATGGCCGCCTGTAGCTCACTGCTTTGAACGAACCCAACCATTGTCTTCAACTTCGAAACTACCATCACCAGGTAAGAATCCACTGTTTAAACTTTGCAAGATGTTTATTAAGAAGTTTAACTGATTTCACTGTAAGTACTAATTTCGTTCTAAATACCGGAGGAGTTGACCCCTAACCCTCTTTGCAACTCCACCAGGTAAGTAAGCATGCAAAGGTTCTTACTCAGTTTTTAAAAATCTTTTCAATGTTTAAAGTTTTGACTATGGCCGGTTGGATGCAGGGACAAAAGCACTGGTGAGGATGGCGACAGGGTCACCTCCTCCCACACTTGCATTATAATGCCAAGGTAATAAATAATAAACTCTTAATATGTTTCAAACCATTTACTATTTACCTTTGTTACTGATTTTTTCACTTTGTTATGTAGGTGGCTTCTTAGTTGTGGAAAGGGGGCGTGATGGAGTTCAGGCTCTGAATTTCTGCAAGATAAGTTACATTCTTTTTGCTTCCCTTTTGGGTTTAAACCCTAACTGACAGAGGGATTTACATCCTGTCTACTCCCACTTTTGTTTTTGTTGCTAGTTATGTGCCTTGTAGCTTATTTTAATGTTTAAAAGGGTTTCATGGGAGCAATCATAGATGGACTTACCTCCACCTGTAAATTAACATATTTAATGGAGTTTTTTTTGTTAAAACCGAATGTGGATGCCATCTAAATGGTCTTATGCCCACATGGTTTCAAAATCATGATTTAACACTTGACATTGTTTAATATTGAACTCATAATACAACCCATAGGGTGTTTGCTAATTATGTGGAGTGTTCTTGATTTATATGTCAAAGATTTAATTCGTGGTTGTAAAATGTAATACATGCATTTCGTTTAAATCCTTTTAGATCTAGTTACTATACTTAAATGATACTTGACTTCCATCTATGATGGAGTCACAACCATGTAAAATACTTGATGGAAAAATGTTTGTTGTATGTGCATGTAGATTTGATTTTGATTAATAATATATACTTGTATATTTCCTTTGTTTAATCAATGGTTTCCATCCTTGGATTTGGTAATATTTGTTGTTGCAAATAGTTGGGTGTTTGACTTGGAAAACTACAACATTTATTTAATTTATCCTGTGGTTGGATGTGAACCAAAATCCAAATAAGGGTTGTTGGGATTCTCGTTGTTGACTGTTAGTTTAATATTAGATAGGATATTTATGATTCTTTAATTGACAATTAGATATGTTATACTTACCATAATTGTTATAACCCATGAATTGTTTACATATCTATTTTGATGATTTTCATAAATAAAGTGTCCGTGGATATTTATTTAGATCCCAATTATCCTAATCTAAACATTATCGATTTGTATAGGGGATTAAGAGATGAGGTTTATTTAAATAAATCATCATAATTCTATAGAAGGTTTCAACTCTTAACCTAATAGGGGAACCATCCAATTTAAAGCATTTTTCAATTATTTGTTTTATGCAAAGAATTATTTGTGTGTTATATTTGATCTTATTTGTTTTTATGATATATCTATAATTTTTTTATAATAACTAGAGAATGTTGCCTCTATCTACCTTGATTGTAGGTTACCTAGATTTATCCTAAAGTACATTATGAGAATAGTTTAGCAATATTAATTTACAGACCTTTAAATAATTAAAAGAAGTGAGTGTTGAGATTTGAATCCATAGTAGAAAGAAATAACTAGTTTTAAAGTAGTTCCACTTAGAAATTACTAATTTTTATAATAGTACACATTACTAGCAATCTTCGATTCAGGTATGGATGCCCAATCTGAGATACATTAATAATTAAATATGGTATTTTACAGTCATGAATAAAGTACATAAAATAAGATATAGTTTAAAATAGGAATGAATATTGACCTGTAACATATCTACATTCTATTTAGATACATGATAGATATTTATCCTACATATGCATAAAACATTTATCCCTAAAAGAATATAGCTACAATTCAAGTTAAGATAGACATCCTATTGTAACTAAATTTAATCAGTTAAGAATAAGACAAGAAAACTAGCACCATTGTTGGGGAAACATGAATGGAATAGTCGTTCCTCCCAACCAACTCCTATAGCATCCAACTCACTTGCTCCAAAACCCCGGAGCCTCTTTGTTGAACCACAAGATCAAAATCCACTTAATGTGCCATCTCTTCCATTATCAGATTCAATCCTCGTCCAATGCTATCCTCTTTCTTTCTAATGGACANCGAGCCTGTTTGTTGAACCACAAGATCAAAATCCACTTAATGTGCCATCTCTTCCATTATCAGATTCAATCCTCGTCCAATGCTATCCTCTTTCTTTCTAATGGACATACTATGATATAGTATTTTTCTTAGGACTTGATCATTTATGAGCCTCCTTCTCTTTAACACTCAACAAAGAGTTGTGACCTGATTTTGGGGAAGATGCCTCCCGCACCTTGAGTTCTCACTCGGCATCTCCATCCACTTCTCTTTTCCTCTTATGGGTCAGCAAACACTCTTCAACAACTATTTCATTTTTGTCCCCTCCAGTATATTTTATTAATAAAAGAACTTGAGTTCTCACTTGGCATCTCCATCCACTTCTCTTTTCCTCTTATGGGTCAGCAAACACTCTTCAACAACTATTTCATTTTTGTCCCCTCCAGTATATTTTATTAATAAAAGAATAATCCATTACATTTGTTTTATTTTTTACTTTCTATCAAAAATATTTAAAATAATAAATTAAAATATTATAATAGAATTTAATATTAAATTATTAAATCTTGGTGTATTACATACACCTCCCTTTATAGGATAACACCAAGGATGTGTTATTAACTTTTTTTTTATTCTTCCATTTCTTCATCATGGAATAGGTTAGATATGCCTCCTACATATCACTTTCCAATTCCCAAGTGGATTCTTCTAGACTAAAGTGCTTCCATTGCACCTTGACTTGTATGA
>LPNX010320501.1:0-16456 GCA_001517045.1 Pseudotsuga menziesii
ACCAACTACTTATGGTGGAGGATTATGCCTATGAGGGGGCAGACTTCTGAAATGACCCGGAGCTAGTCTTACCTGAGGGGGAAGTGTGGGATGACCGAGGTAAGAAGACATTATCCACTTATGTTTTTTGAAATTTTATATTTATTTAATTTTTATTTTATGTAGTACTGAGATAAAAATGTTTTTCATGCAGACATTGGGTCCGTCCATCCATTTGGGATGTCGCCTATTGCTAGGCGAGTAGGTACCAGGGATATGATGCTATACCACTCCGAAGCTGAATAAGAGCTCGGAGATCTTGAGGAGAACCTACAGCGTTTAACTGTGGGCATCCCAGACATGACCACTGACGAGGTACCTAGGCGTTATCAGCACCATACTGTAGGTGTCTCTGGATAGTTCTCTAGACTACTCCGTAGAATGGCCCAAGCCATTGCATGCTACCATGAGAATCATGAGGATTAGTTTTCCTTGACTTCTACTTTTTGTATATGCATTACTAAAAGTTTTGAAGATTCATATTTTTCCCTATGTATATGTATTCTAAACTTTTTATGGTCCTAAACGAGCATTGAAAGCTAGAGATGCTTCAGCCCAAATTTTGTATCTCGGTACTAAAACTTATATATATATATGACAAACTTTTATATTTACAGTTGTGTGTGGAAAATGTGATGTGTAGAATGATTTATCTACTTATGAATTTACATATGTTTTTATGTTTCCAAATTGACTTTTAAGTATGAGCAATATACCAATCTAAGACATAGTTAGCCAAGGAATCTGCCACAACATTTAAATGTCTCAGGATGTGATGATATGTAACTTGCTCAAAAGACCTTTCTAACAACCTAACTCTTCGAAAGTACAAAGAAGCATGGGATTTCGAATGGTGTAGACTCGGTTAAGCTATTGAACAACTAGTTCAGAGTCTACGTAAACCCTAATTTCCCTTACATTATTAGCTAGGGCTTCCATCAACAATCCGATCACGGCTTGATATTCCACCAGATTGTTGGTGGAGGGACCTAAAAGAATACCCCTTGAACTCACCAGCTCACTTGTAGGAGAGTACAGTACCCAAGCTGCTGATGCAGGGTTAAGTGTATATCGATGAGCACCATCAACAAAACCAATGAAGGAAGTCATCTGTCCATCAAACAGAAGACATGCATAAGTAGGGTTTTATGAAAAAACACATTTTAAATAACACAAAAGACACACCTCTTAAAGGTTAAGACACACAGCAAACTATAAACAATATTTACAAAGACCCTATGCTAGATGACCTAGGCATAGTATCTTTTGAGGTAAAGCCCATTTCGGGGCTCTCCCAAAGGTATCCCATCATAATCAACCAATTCGTATGCCCCCTTCTCTAAAACACGACTGACAATATAGGGCCCATGCCACATAGACTCAAATTTTCCTGCCCCTAGCTTGTCATGCTTTTGGTCATAGGTCAAAACTAGATCGCCTTCATTGAAGGAACAGGGTTGGACAGTCCTATCATATTGGACCTTCATTCTTTGTTTATGTGCTTCATTAGCTAAGGCAACATCACGTCGAGTTTCATCAAGATTGTTCAGATACATGAATCTTTCTTCGTCTATAGTGGTGTTGGGTAATAGTTCCACAACAAGATTTAAAGAAGAGATTTCACATTTTATCGGGAGAGTAGCTTCCAGTCCGTATACTAATTGGAAGGGTGTGAAACCGGTGGAAGTTTTGACAGTAGTCCTATAGGCCCAAAGTGCAGAGAAGAGTTGTAAATGCCAGTTTGACTTGGCTTTCCCTACCATCCACTGAAGCATTTTTTTTAATACTTTGTTTATATCCTCAACCTAGCCATTGGCTTGAGTATAGTATGGTGTAGAGTTATCGTGATGAAACCCTCATTTTACACTAAGTTCTGCCATCATCTTGTTTTGGAAATGTGACCCATGGTCAGTCACAATGGCCCTAGGAATCCCGAATCTCGCAATGATATGGTTAAATAAGAATAATACAACAGTCCTACCATCTTTGGCATATATGGGCATTGCCTCATCCCATTTTGTAAATTAGTCCATGGCCACGATAATGTAGCCATGCTCCTCGACTGAGGTAGGTCTACAGTGCACGAAGTCTATGCCCCATTTAGAAAAGGGGCCAACTGCTAAAACGAGATGGAGTGGAGCTGGATGTGTACATTTCTTGGAAGTAAAGATTTGACATGGCGAGCATTTCTTGACTGTTTCAATACAATATTTGAAAATAGAAGGCCAAAAGTACCCATCACGCAAGATTTTTTGGGCAGTATCCAACCCTGAGAGATGACCGCCACAAGCTCCAGCATGGCAATCATTCAAAATGATCTCAGCCTATTCATGTGTAAGGCAACATCGTAAGATAGAGTCAACACCATGGTGATATAGGGTATCATTCAAAATAAGATAGATTTTGGCCTGGTGGCGGATGCGACAACATTCATCTCGAGAGGCAGTAGGCTGGTATCGTAAGGTCTGGAGATACAAAATGATATCTCCATACCATGAATCAGTCGTACTAATGAGAAAAAATAATTCATCGGGAAATGAATCAAAGGGATCTGTAGTCTCAGTAGTACGGGGAAGCTCACATATAAGCTCTACAAAAACGAGGGACTTCTTGGAAGTAATTTTGGCGAATTCTAGCTCAAACTCTTGGAGAATCACAATCCAACATGAGTATTTACCCCCAAGCACTTGATGTGTAAGAATGTAGTACATGGGGTGGGAATCCATGTAAACAGTGGTGGTGCAGAGCAAAATATAATGACGAAACTTCTGTACCGTGATGACCATGGCCAGAGCAAGTTTCTCCACATGTGAGTAATGAGTTTCAGAGTCCAAAAGACTCTTACTAGCGAAATAAATCACATGTTCTTGGTCATGTTCATCTATTTGAACAAGGACCATGCATATAGTAGACAACGATGCAACCACATACAAGGAATAATCCTTAGCATAATTTGGTGGTTGCAACATTGGTGCATGGGTAAGTGCATGTTTAAGATTATTAAACACACGTTGTGCGAAATCATCCCAGATAAAAGGGGTATATTTCTTGAGCAACCTCATAAAACCATGTGTCCTTTCTACATAATTGCAAACAAAATGACGTAGAAAGTTTTCCTTCCCTTGCAAACTTTGGAGTTCAGTTACGTTCGTGGGAGTAGGTAGGGCTAAGATAGCTTCAATTTTCAAGGGATCTATACGGATGCCATCTTTGGAAACAATAAAACCAAGAAGTCGGCTAGCTTCTACCCATAAAACACATTTATGGGGATTTAGACAAATATTAAAATGACGGCATCGAAGAAACACATCTCTCAGATGATCGACATGAATATCCCGCTGCTTGGAATGAGCAGGAAGGTCATCAAGATAGGGTTCCACAACATGTTTAATGTCATGAAAAGCATATGACATGGCACGTTGGAATGTCACACTAGCGTTCTTTAAACCGAAAGGCAGTTTACGATAAGAAAAAGTTCCCCAAGGGAAAATGAATGATGTCTTGTGTTGATCTGATGGGAGAATCTCAATATGATTATAGCTGGAGAAGCCATCCATAAAGGGAAAAATAACGCTTCTGGCACAGTTATCGATTATCTGATCGATATAGGGAGTGGGAAAGTTGTCTTTTGGACAAGCTCGATTCAAATCCCTGAAATCGATACAAACCCTACTTTTTTTGTTCAGAGGGACTATGTTGGACACCCATTCAGTTAATGGTATGGGGTAAATGAAACCATCCCTAAGAATTTTCTCAACTTCTTCTTTAATAGTAGCTTCTTTTCTTGGATGGACCTGTCGTAGTTTCTGACGGACAGGCTTGGCATCAGGGTAAGTTTTGATCTAATGAACAATGATAGAGGGATCAATCCCTAGCATTTCCTCATATGTCCATGCAAAGACATCTCTAAATTCCTTAAAAAGGGTCATTTATGTTTCAACCTATTCAGGTGAAGAGTTCTGTCTGATGAAAATGTTCTCCGAAACACCAGGTTTCACTAATATTTCTACAGTCATAGTTTTTGTAATGTTGCATACATTTACTTCAGAATCGACACTTTAATTGAGGATCGGAGACTACAGGTTGGGGATTATATCAGATGAAACCGTAGAGGTGAAGTGGTCTTCTACCATATGGCAAGGGGGAAGGAAAGAAGATCTGTGGTGATAATCTTCCCAAGGAATCTCTTCTAACGACATAACTTCCATAATAGATTCGTCTGTAGGAAGCATGTGTGAAAGATAATCTAGAGATGGGGAGGGGTTTTCGAGCCAGTATGGCATGTGATAGTGGTCTGAGGCCACCCACAAGTGGTCATTGGTGGGGGAATCACTGGTAGCTTGGATTGCATTGTAAATTTCCTCGAAAGGGGAAACGTATGTTAATTCATCAACAATATCTTTTCCTTTGTCTGTATGAGAGGAAGAAATCATGTTAATATATGCAGTTTATGGAGCAAGAGGGGGATCAGATGAGGGAAATACTCCCAGTAGTGAAGAATATTTGATAAGACCTACTCCAATGTCCTTATACTGTGGGGTATTCAGGAGTGGAACGCTATTTGCATCATTTGTAATGGCACTAGGTGTGATGAAATCTAACTGATCAATAGTAACAATCTTTCCTTGGAATGGGAACTGGACAGTCCAAAAAATGGTCGATGCTACAGCTTGCATAGCATAAAACCAGTTACGACCTAGGAGTAAGTTGTAATCCAAAGGAACGTCGACGACTTCAATATGAATGGAGACTGACTTGCCCCCTAGTTCAACATGAATGGCAGGTAGTAATCCATAGCGTTGAAAGTCGCGACCATCAAAAGCCTTAAGGGTGGTAGGTGAACGGTTTATTTCTGGAGAGCCAATGGCTCTCTAGCAAGATAAAGACATAACTGATGTAGAGGCACCCTCATCCAAAACGGTATGATGGATAGTCTTTCCCGCAATCTTGGTAGATATTTGGAAAGCTAACTGATGTGAGAGTCTCGTCTTAAAAAAACAAGTTTGAAAGTGATGATATTACTATTCTTAGGATCCATAGCTCCAAGGGCAGTAAGCAAGGTTTTTCGTTGAGTTGGGCAGGTTTGAAGTACCTCTAAAGTCGACATAGCATAGGGTTCCTAGGCCAAATCTTCAACAATATTATAATATTGGGTGTTAGGATTGATTATGGACTTACATAGAGTACCCTTTGGTGGACGAAAAATTGCTTCTGGTATAGGTTTTTCAATATGAAGACCATTATTAGGAGGAGGTGTGGAAGTTGAGGATTTTTCAGATGGAATATTATCAGGTTTCTTTTTCGAAGGAGGGTCATAATTGTGTGCTCTTGTATTTAAATTAACTGTTTCACTAGAAATCATTCGAACTTCATGAGTGGGGGAAGAAGTTTTGTTTACGGATTTATGATCAATTAACTGTTGTTGGGAAGGGAAAGGATCTTTCAAGACTGCTGGGGTGGGTGAAGTTTTCAAAAACTTACTAACTTCCTCACGACGAGGACATTCTTTTGTAAAATGGTCACCTCCGTAGATTAAACAAGGAAATTTTACTTTTTGCTTACCTTTTGAATCAGCGTCTGAGTTCTGTGTTTTGTTTCCTTCCTATTGGTTATTAGGTTTTTTAGATTTATTTTTTCCTTTCTTCTTTCCACTGGAAGATTCATTTGATTGGATCACGTTTACTTCAGTGGAAACAACAGGAGAGGGTACAGGTTTGGTAGATGGTGCTAGTTGATTTGATGGAGTGTCGGCTTGATTTTGTTTCTTAGAATATTTTGTCATCGTTTGCGTTTGAACTGAACCAAGTATTCCATCAGCAGGTGGTTCAGTTGTGGATCTTGATGGATTAGTTGTAGGTCAAGGAGCATGGGGAATCAGATCGTATAGAGTACCTGACTGGGAGTAAACAAAGTCTAGGTACTGAGCATGGCTAATAGCTTGTTCCTCAGTAACAACGCCTCCAATGGAAACATCTATAGCAATAGGTGGAAGTAAATACTTTTGTAAACCAATCAGCAAGCAACGGATTAGGAATGGGGGCCTTAATTAACCTTTGTCTTCATCTCCATTCATGGATATGATCAGAGATGTGAGTTGATGTGGTTTGTTGAAGTGAAGTCAAAAGTTCTGTACCTGTTTCATATCGGATTGGCAATTGAAAGTGTGTTAAAAAATCCATTGCTAAAGCATTGAAGTCCTAAAAAGAGTGATGTGTTAACTTGATGTACCACTTTGCACCAATACCAGTGAGGGTTCTTTGAAAAAGCCTTAGACGAATTGAACCATCCATCAAAGAATTGGATGAACACCATAAGTGAAATGTCATCACATGGTTTTTTGGATCTTCCCTGGGTTTACCTTCAAACTTGGGTATATCTGAAGGCAGCTTTACAAGAATGGCAGGACAAGAGGGGTCATGATGGATTGGGTCATTTATCAATATTGACAAGTCTGGAAGATCTAAAGTAGATAGAAATGGTAGTTGTTGATTTGGTTATGGATACTGGTACTACTGATATGGCATTTTTTGACCAGTAGGACCATATGCTTATTGATAGATGGGTATGGATGATGCCCCCAAAGTTTGTTGAAAAAGTTGTTGATTTTTAGAATTTCCATGGGTAGGTGGGCCACTCGAGGGAGGGGGTTCTCCAAAAGGCGACGGCGGTGGTGGTGGACCTCCACCTCCAGGTGGTGGTGGTGGGCCTCCAAATGGTCCACTAGGTCCTCCAGGACCTCCAGGTCCTCCGGGTCCTCCAGATCCTCCAGGTCCTCGCGGTGGTCCTCCAGGGGGGGTCCCCCATATCCTCCAACAGTATTAACAAAATATCCTCCATATGACGGGACATTTGACCAATTTGATTGTCCCTAAGGTACAAAAGCATTCCCAGGGTAGGGAATTCCAGGATAAATAGTCGTCATCGACGGTTGTTAGTAAACTTGATTGACCATAAGTGGCTGAGTTACTAGATAAGTATATCCCCAATAAGCTGGATTATTGACAGGTTGCACCCCTAAGGGTTGGACTGAACTAGATGGGGGGGGACAACATTGGTATTAGTAGGAGGGATGAATACTGTAGGTTGTGCTACAATTGCAACTTGTCCTGAACTAGCAATAATTCCACTAACAGATGATGTAACTCGCGCCGGGGGTTGCCCCCCGTCGTTAGAATGTGCTGACATAACTTGACTTGTGGATTCCCCCCCAACCATGACTGGTATGGAAGGCCTAGTAACTGGGACAGGATGTGAGACTATAGGATTGTCATTTGGACCTAGATTACCTTGAAATGGAACTTCTTCAATAGGACCTAATACTTGAGCTAGTGAATGACATCCTTCAGGCCATGGGTTGCAGTAAATCTCACCATAAATGGATGAGCTTCAAAAGAAGGTTTGATTTCAGATAAAGGCCAAGGATTTGTATTACAGGGTAAACAAGCCGATATAGTTTCATAATGAGACACAGGTGGAGGAATGATTCTTTCTACTCTCTCTGAAAAGTTACGAGCTTGGTCGAGAGATGCGTTAATTCTTCTCTGTTCCTCCTCTCCCAAAGGATGATTCCTTGGTGAAGGTCTAATAACCCTGAATTCAGCGATATCTTGGCCCATAGAAGTCCTCCAAAAAGGAGCGTCCAAGCCATAATCTAGTGGAGTAGGACTATTGACACGGCCTTCCAAGGGAGGATGCACAGAAGCATCAGCTGCAGGAGGGAGTTGAACCAAAAGATTTGTGTAAACAGTGAAATCTTCTCTGGTTTCACTAGATAAGGCAGTTCCTAGAGGAACATTAGTAGAAGCTGGTTTTTCCATGGTTACTCCTTCTTGCCCTTCCACAGTAGGAGGAGAGTCAGGAGATAAACCCTGCAATCTACGATATTGACGTCTCGCAAGTTGCTCAGCCATGATGGTGGTTGAAGTTACCTAATCTAGGTCAAAATAGGAGAAAAACACACAAGCAAAACCTACGCAGGGCTAAAGGTCACAAGCAGACTTAAATGATAGGATGGATTCAGAATAGCTGGTCTCTCATTAGGATTGTCAAGTAGGTGCAACTCGCAATATACCTTAGGGGTACGTGTGTAGTATCCTCCCTGAATGTTGTTTTCGGTGTATTCCTCCACACAAGAAGGCCTAAGGGATTTTCTCAGATGGTCAGGGTATCCTAGTAGGTTCTCTTGATATACTCAAGGTACATGGGAGCTCAAATCGGTAGTAGTGTTGTCTAATGCACAACCGTTCACAAGGGGCCTTCTGATATACAATTGAGTACGTGAAGTACCTTTCTATATAACTCAAGGGTACGTGAAAGGACGTTTGATATACCGATGGTACATGGAAGAACCGTGCGAGTCTCGGGTTGTAGTGTGGACAAGTAACGATAGCTCTTACACTTAACGATGCATGAACATGTCACTAACCTATTACTCAAGTTTCTATACAATTTTAGACCTAAAGCTACCGTTAATTTTATCTGGACGATTAGGTGAATGTTTGTGGAATGTTATCTCCAATAATGCAAATCAATCTATATGTAGATGCACTTTTTGACTTCGATGAGAACTAACTAGGGTAAGAAAGAAACCTTTTTCTTTTCTTTTCAACAATATACCAAAAGAAAGTTGTTTCAAACAACAAAACAAGATCCAATAAAGAAATGCAAAGGAAGTCCTTTCAAAACACAAAAACTCTTTCAAACAAGCACTCTAAAGTTTCTGAAAATGACAAAGAGAAAACTAAGCCTCTAATGTGCATACAAAACTGATTTTTGCTACAATGTCAACAAGACCTATTTTTCTGAATCACTCATGCAAATGAAAAAAAACAAACAATTTTCACAAGCATAAACAAGAGAAAAATAAAACGATTCTTTTTGTATTTTTCTAGAAAAAATGAGGCACACAAAGCAGTCTTTTCTACAAAAGAAACTAATCTTCTAAGAAGAGGCTATAGGCTTTCTTTTCAAAAGGAAATTTTCAGATACTTCACTAAAACCCCAAGATCAAACTATGTTTCCAATTTCGTTTATGACAATGCAAAAGATAGAAATTTTTGGATCTGAGCTCAAATAGAGAATCAGACTCACAAAAACCAGTAAATCATATAGCAAGCAATCAAGCAGACCAAATTGAAAAGTCTCAGAGGACAAGAAAAATTCCAATTTTTGACAAAATTTTTGTAAACATGTAGTTTTTGAAGACCTACCTCGGCGCACTGAACTGCACTGCACCAGAGCGTCCCAGGCTGCTATGGCGCTCCTAGATTTATACACAAAGGCGTCATCGACGCTCTATTAGGAAAAGGAGAAGGCGGTGTTGGTGCTTCGGCCAAGAAGAGAAAGGGCATCCTAGAATGGACCGACACTCTGTCAGCCAAAGGAAAAAGCGTCATGGAGCAGTGGGATAAAAAGACTAAAAACCTACAGGAGAAACCAGAAAGACTAAGCTGACTGCAAAAATGCAAAAAATTACTCAGAACAGTGGAAAAACATCAAAAGCATAACATGGATAACTCACCTTGTTAACTGAAACAACTGAAAGGAGAGAGAAATAACCTTCATAGATGGAATGGTTACCGAATTTTGTAGATCTAACTGGATCTTCCTCAAGATCTGACTGGATTAAACTAGATCCCCAGCAGAGTCGCCAAGTTTGTTATCAGGAATTCTCAACCAGTGTGGACACTACTTGTTCCTCTATAATGTTAGACACAACTACATAACGAAAAGACACAACAATATAACCTTTCCTTGAATAATCAAATCAATTAACATAAAAAATATTATACCTCAACCTTGGATCTGCTTGCCTTCTCTCTAGAAAATCCTTGCAATGGTCTACTATCTGCAAAATAGATCACAAGACAAACAAAAGGGATGATAGCATCATGATAATTGATTATCCATATCGGTGATCAAGGAACCCAATAATATTTAATTATAAACACTACAATCAAATATTGGAAACAGAAATGTCTTTGTATTAATATATGGATGGGAAAGAAGTACAACCAAAAGCCTTGATGTTGATGGCTTCTGTCTCAATCAATAATGTATACAATATCCTATGACTATGAAGACCTATCCAAACACAACCTACCTCTACTTTTCCTCTGATTCAGACTTCAAACTAACAGCATAAGGATGCTTTTTCTGGCCTCCCCCACTCTCTTCATGAAGGCTCCATTTATAGGCCTAGAACTCAAGAGATGACTTGGAAAAAGGATAGAATGAGATCCCTATAGGTGAGGGAGGAGAATGCCACCTCTCCCAGGCATATAGGAACTAATTCCACGAAGACACCCATACGGAAGCTTCTAGAAACATCTATTTTTTCCTTTTAACTGACCACCGACGCTTTTAGAAGAATTTTCAGGAGCGTCAACCAAGGGTTTTTGTCAAAGGAGAGGGAAATCGACGTCTTTTGTTCAACTAGGCCAGGCGTTGGCGACGCTCTGTGCAAAACACCAAAAATTGTCGTCCCTTCTAGGTCAAGTAAAAAGTGACCGAGGTGACTCATGCCAAGTTTTCTGGGAGGTTAAAAGGAAAAGTGAAATTCTCATGGAGGTTGTTAAGCAATGTGAGATTTCCAGGTGCAACAACTACCCTTGACTATAATCTTTTACTAGGTTGGAACTGGATTTATGACATGAAGGTGATTGTGTCGTTGGTATTTTGTTTCAGGTTCTTTCCTTCCAAAGATATAATTATGATGATCAATCAATTATCATTTGATAATTATGGTTCCTCGACATCATCGGGTCCCACTATCCCAATAATTGACAATTCTCAGGCAAAAACTGAGAATGTTGGTGTCAAAATGTATCCTTTGTTGATGGGAATATTTAATTTTTTGGAACTAGTCCTAGCTATTGATTCTATACCTAGTGGCATTTTGTCACCTTTGAGTTCGGTCTCATTTCGTACCTCATTTTTGAATGATCGGTTGAATTTCCCTTGTCTGGTTAATTCCGATGAAGTTCATTATCCTACTGATGTAGAAATGCCATTGTCTGTAGCGTAGACTGCCTACCAAGTTGTACTTGATATCACTGCAGATCCCAATCCTTCCCATTCGCATACAGAAGAGGATGATCTCCTAGTGCTTCTTAATTGGGAGTCCACTTCGTCATGCTCACATGACTACCTCTATGACACTTTCCCTTCAGATGAATCTACTATCGAGGACATGATCGGTATGGAACAAACCTAGGAGGAGATGCATCATTGATCTTACTTCCTCCTAGAGCTCGAACGGATTGAAGCTGACGATTTTCAGATGACCTTAATTTAGAAATTTGGTCATCATGTGCTCCCATTAGGTACTCATGGTATAAATGATGAAGGGAACATGGAGAACATATCACCAGCCATACTGATCAACATTTCTTGGACCCCTGATAAAGTAGAGAATGTTTATATCGGGGTTGATTGTTCAACCAAGGAGATTCAAACATACACCGAGCTATTCAAGGAATTTTGCGACGTATTCTCTTGGTTGTATTATGAAATTCTAGCGATTGATCCTCGTATTGTTGAACATGATAAAATGTATCCTAATTCTAAGCATGTTTGACAATGTTTGTGCGTTGTGAATCCCCAAAAGGTGCCTCCTATCAAGGCTAAGGTAGAGAAGTTTATTAAGTCTGGCTTCATCTATTTGGTTCCCTTAACCAAATGGGTATCCAACCCCATTCCTACAGATAAGAAGAAAGGGACCATCCATGTGTGTACTGATTTTAGAGATCTTAATAGTGCTTTTCCTAAAGATAACTTCCCCATGACATTTATTGATCATATTTTGGATGGGTTTGTGGGAAGCAAGTTTTTTTCATTTATGGAGGGTTTTTTGAGCTATAATCATATCCAAATTAAACAGGATGATCAACATAGGATTGTCTTTATATGTCGTTGGGGTACTTTTGCATACAAAAAAATGTATTTTGGCCTGAAAAATTACAGAGCTACTTTTCAGTGGGTGATGACCTTCTCCTTTAACAAACTTAAATGTATCATTAAGGTGTATCTAGATGACCTTGCTACTCACTCTCTTAAGAGAGTGGGTCATTCAACACATCTTCAATTGGTCTTTGAAAGATGTCGTCGCTATCATATTCGTTTCAACCCTCAAAAGTTCCTCTTTTGTGGTAAGCTTGGTCGCTTATTGGGATTCATTGTGTTTAAGGAGGGGATTATGGTCAATCCGTTGAAGTTTGAGGTAATACTTCGGTTGTCTCCCCCATGCAAAATTAGACAACTTTAGAGTATCCAAGGGATGGCTAATTTCTTATGTCATTTTGTTGTGAATTGTGCCAATTTGACCAAGGGTTTTATGTTCTTGTTGAAGAACGATACTCCATTCTTATGGGATGAGCAAGCCCAATAATCCTTTGATGCCCTTAGGAAATACTTGGCATCGACACCTATGCTTATTACACTAGACTATGGTAGATATTTCTTGCTATATGTGGTCGCATCTCAAGAGATGATTGGTATGGTTATGTATCAGTAGCATGACGAGCTCCATGAGCACGCTATTTACTATCTTAGCCAGAATCTCATCAATGTAGAACTTCATTATACTCACGTGGAGAAGTTGGACTTAGCGAACGTTCACAAAATTCAACGATTGAGACACTACATATTACTTTTATAGACCATGGTTGTAGCACATATCAATCCATTTCAGTTCATCCTGAGTAGACGAATGATAGGGGGGATATAATAAACTTGGTTATTATCTTACAAGATCTTGACCTTGATTTTGTTTTGGCAAAATCCAAGAAGTATTTGGTCTTCGTGGAACTAATGTTAGATCTCCCTAGGCTGGATGAGGACATGATTCATGAGGACTCATTTGTGGATGAGCACATTCTCCTCATCTCATGTATGGACCCTTCCTATGGCGATATTATCATCTATCTTTAGAATTTGAAGTTCCCACTTCTTTTCTTGAGGGATGAGTGGAAACTCTTGTGGCATAATGCTAAGAACTACCTCATTATCGGTGACACCTTGTATCGCTGTGGGGTGGACTCTATCTTGCCTCCTTTTTTGAATCATGAGGAGGATGAGGTCGTGCTTAATGATTTCCATGATGGGGAATGTGGTGTTCATTTATCCAAGATTTCTACAACTCAGAATATTCTAATAGTGGGTTATTATTGGTCATCTATCTTTAAACATTGTGTTAATGCAGTCAAGAGATGTCACCCTTACCATGTGTTTTCTCATAACATGCTCTCTTGCCCCGGCCCATTGCACCTTAATATCATCGTCAATCCCTTCACTAAGTGGGGGTGGATTTTATGGATTGCAACCTAGCCTTGGCTGGGGGGAATCAGTATATTATTGTGGTCGTGTATTACTTCACGAAATGGGTAGAGGCTATTCTTACAGTCAAATATGATGGTGAGATGGACACTCACTTCGTGTTCATCAGATTATCACCCTGTTTGCGACCCCAAAGGATATTGTCACTGATCATGGTAGTCACTCCCATAATAATATGATGGTAGGATTATTTTTGAAGTTAGTGTTTAAGTAGGAAAATTCTTCCTCTGATTACCCCCAAGTGAATGGTCAGGTTGAGGCGGTGAATAAATCTCTTAAGATCATTCTGCAGAAAACCATAACAAAAAGCAAAACCAATTGGCATACCATGTTATACCCTGCTTTGTGGGCTTGTTCGATTGAGGTTAAGGATTCCAACAATTTTTCAACGTACCAGTTGGTTCATGGGGTGGAGTTAGTTTTACCGGTTGAATGCAAGATCCCTTCCTTGAAACTAGTCATAGATCTCTTGCCTAACACCTCAGACTTAGAAGAACGATTAGTACACCTTGAGTAGCTTAATGAGTAGTGTCGCAGTGTCAATAGAAGTGAATAAGAATCGTGTCAAAGCCCAGTACAATAATTCTATTTGTCCCTATCAGTATAGCAAGGGTGAGTTGGTACTTTTAGATGGTTAAGCCAATGAACCATTTGGGGAGGGTAAGTTTAATCCTATGTGGCATGGTTCTTACATCGTGAGGCATGTCCTAGATAATGGAACCTATGAGTTAGAATATTACAAAGGGAACATACTAAAGGATCTTAGAAATGGGCTCTATCTTAAGAAGTACTACACCTGATTTTTCAGCTTAGGTTGGTACATTGTATATTATTGTACATTTTTTCATCCTTTTTAGATTTTTATTGTAGTGTCGTTGGTTTGTTGACATGCTTCCTATTGCGTGGCAGATGCCGACAGAGTCTTTGACATACTTAGCATTTGCAGATGGTGTCAGTCAACATACATGAAACATAGCTTATGCTTCTTGGGTCATTTATGCACCTGAGGGTCAGCATGTGTCTTCAGGAGGAGTATGCCTCCGACGATCCTCGAATAATATGGCTAAGTATAGTGCGGTAATTGAACTATTACGGGATTCCATTTAAAATGGTATTTGGTCTTTAGAGGTTCTCCTGGATTCATAGTTGATTGTGTCACAATTGAATGACCAGTATCGTGTTAGAGATCCTACATTGCCAAGAATATTTTTAAGGGTAAGATTATTGGAATGACATTTTGATTACATTGCATACATTCATATACCTAGTCATTATTATCAAATTACATATTCATATGCAAATTACATTTTAGATTGGAATTTGTCACATAATTAAAGGAGAATTATTCACATATACATTCACATTTCTATTTAGACACATGTACATATATCAAACCAGTAGCTATAAGTTTTTTATTTATGAATAAAAGTTCCAAAAAATAGGGTATCATAGTACAAAATTGGGCTTTGAGATCTCAAAATATGCATGGATGATACAAAAATAATATCCTAGCATCTATGCCTATGGGCCTGGATAATGATCAAGGTAGCAAACTATAGTGTTCACTAAACACCTAAATAGCCTAACCCATGGATGGGGCACCCCGACCACATGTATTTGCATCACCTCAAGTAGGTCCTCAACTTGTACCATAGGGATCATGTGGGTCAAGCGGGACAAGTTTCCTTGTACATTTTGTAGTGTCCACTCAATATCAACGCTAACCGTCTCATCTCCTCTCCCTCTACACCAGTGCCATGGGAAATCCTCTATTTGTCATGGAGATACGCCAGTGCAAAATGAAGCTGATGTCAGTACATGATACCACCAAAAACATGATTTTGATTTCCTTATATATAAAAAATTCAAAAATTGAAATATTGCAACAAAAAAAAAAGATAGATCTTACCAATATCCCTGAATGCGGACCCTGGTGGTAGTGGAATAGCTCAATATCCATGGAAGTCGATTTCTGCATAGGAATAGTCATCTATGGGGATTATATGTCGCCGCCACTAGTGGAAAAAATAATCAGTGAGTGGAGAAGGTTCTATGCCCCCTCCTAACCTCTGCATCACATCAGTCCAGCAAGTCTGGGCTAGATCCCATAGACCATGAAGAGGGACCTCAACCCTAGGACTAGGACTCAGTACCCTCTCAAAGAATAAATTTCATGATATGATGCCGAACCCTAAATTCTTGGTCCGACCAAGCTTGCATTTCATCACCTGATGTTTCATGCTACCCAACAAGGAACTGATCCAATCATAGATGATGGTATTCATACATTCTATTGTGTAGAACATGAGAGGTCGTGATGCCTAGTGTAGTGATGTTGAAGCCGATATCATAGCTATAATAAGAATGATCACTTTGAGACTGAGGCTTTAGATTGCATTAATGGGGTATTGAATTCCCACATTTTCAGTGTTGGGAAGGGAATCTATAGGTATATACTCGTTAATAATCATGCCCCCACCTGCTATGTGAGCCCTAAGATGCACTACCTCTCCTTGACGAGATAGCCCGATGATGAAATATATGTCTTCTACCTCAAGTTTTAATGGAATCCCATCCAGTATGAATTCCTTCATGTCTGGATCCCAATAGTTTATAAGCATTTGAAGTGTCACGTCCCCATGCCTCCAACCGGCAAGGAGGACGCGACTACAAGCTTCAAACACACGGGCTAAGAGCACCATGAACAAATGCATACACAAAATGGTTGAAACAGAATGCTAAAGGAAACTGCGTTGAAGTAAAAACATGCACTTATGCAATCATCTATCAGACACAGTGGAACATCATACATTCAAAAAAGCATTCATCATACATAACGGAAACCAATAGCATTCAGTCATGGATGCATTCAACATGTTCATCATTTCATTGATAGAAATTAAGGTTGTAGAAGTATAATTGGACAAGATCACTTATCTTATGAAGAAGTCGATCTGCAACCAGCTACGTCGCTGCAACGTTGCACCCAACCATAGGCCAGCGAGCTCCTTAATCTCTCAGCAACGCTGCCACCCCCGAGCTGGGCATGATTCTCCAAGGAATAAGGGAACAACAGGCTTAC
>LPNX010320527.1:0-94186 GCA_001517045.1 Pseudotsuga menziesii
ACGGTGGAAAAATACCCAAAGGAAGCGGGAACCTACTGAAAAGTGACCTCGGGGCGCCGATCTCTGTCACACCCTAATGGGTGCGTTACGAACACAGCCCCAAAGACTCTATTTCAGCCCACATATTCCTTGCGGGTAGCCATATAGGCTTTGTTTTGGACATACTCCAAGTACTCTCGGGTATATCTGGAGTCCCCCTTAAGCCTAATTTAAACAACTCATACTCCAATTTTAACTTAAAACATACCAAGATGCAATCGCAAAACATTTATTCCAAACACATGCAAGCACACTGATCTCTTTTGACTCCATTTGTAAGGCACTGGTCTTTTCTGCTTCATATATATATATTGTGTATCAACTTTTTGCTTTTGTGTGTATCTTCGTATCTTGTCATCTTGATTGCTTATAGTTAAAATATTCAAACTCCTAAATAACTGATTCAGTACAACATCATTACACTAAGAAATCATCCTTAGTAACTTAATAGGGTCTACCCCCCTTGGCTTCGTTAGGAGTTGAGCCTAAACGGAGGAGTCAAGAAGAAGGTGACAACCTTGACTTGAGACTTTCCCCCAAGGACACACCGAGTGGCTTGAAGATTTCTTCCACGTGATCCAGGTGTGTGAAAAGGCGGCAACACTTTTTGGCGCCGTTGCCGGGGATAAATCTTTTTATTCCCGAGTACGACTTTTATTTTCTTCCTTTTTGTTTTTGCTTTGTTTGATGAATGCTTAGAGTAGATATTTAATTTTCATCTGGCGACTCCACTAACTTTTTTCCAGTTTTATTTTTACAAAGAAAAGCAAAAAATAATTTTTGTGAAAAGATTTATAAATGCTTATTTTTCTTTTTCACATGGCGACTCCATTGAAGGGATAAAACCCTGTTTTCTCATAAACTTGTGAAGTTTTGTTGTGTGTAGATGGGCCCATGCAACATGTTAAAACCTTTAAATCTCATCCGACAGCTCCACCTTGTCAATACAAGGTTTAATCGTTATATCAAATGCACACTATTAATTTTTTATATGGATGAATTAAAGGAGAAATGTGGTGCCCGATTAACCAGAATTTTTCAGCCTATCAATTTCTCAAACATCCCGGGTTTTCCTAACTTTTGTTATGATTGTGAGGATGCATGTAAATGGCTTCCGACATTTCATGGAAATTATCGTGATTCAGCAATCTGGCATGTCAAATCTTTCCTTGAGTTAATTGCTGACTTCAATATTCTTCATGAAGACAATATGATGGAAATATTTGCTCGTACTTTTTGGGGTGAGGCCGGTTGTTGGTTTTATCAAGGCCTTCCTGATAAATGTATAACTTCTTTTCGAAGCTTCCTTTGGATGTTTTTAGAGCAGTGGCATGATGGTAGGGGTAGTAGAAATGGTTTAAAAAAGTTCCTTGAAAAGATCTGTACCTTCTACCTATCTAGGACAGAGTATCACATGGAAACATATGATGGACCTTTTTCCATGATACAAAGTATTGAAGACTTGGAATCACTTATTGAACATTTAAGTAAAGAGGAAGTCCATGATACTCCCATCAAAAAGCATCCTAGAAATTATTTAAGAGATGAAGAAATTAAGCGTCTTCTTAAAGAAAGTGAGGAAACTCCCAATACACAGCAAGATTCTGAGGAAGGGAAAATCCAAGATGATCATATTGAAGAGTTTTAGGAGGAGCCCATGATGGAACACATTGTTGAAGACTCTCCTCATGTCACCATAGCTGAAGACATTGAAGATTTGGTGTATTCTCAAGTGTGTTACAATACTGATACCTTTCCAGAAATCCCTCTAGAGAAGTCCACTGAGCAGCACATACCAAGTGATCCCATGGAATATGTCCAAAAAATTTCCTTGATTGAAGATAATATTGAAGATCCTCTTCATGATATCATAACAGAAGCCTATAAAGAAACCTATGATAAGATCACTATGGTGTTTAGTGACACTAGACCTTGTTCTCCACATGTTGATGAAGGTTTGGAAAGTTTATTTCCTTGTAACATTTTATCTAAAGAAGATTGTTATGAATACAAGGAAGACATGGATAGGTAGGAGCATGATGCCATGGATGAAGAGTTCCCCACATATGACATGGATGGGAGTGATGGCTATTGGAATTTCATAGGTAATCCAACTTGTGAAAATTTTATGGAGAATCCCATCCATGATATGTCCAACAATGGGAGTGTTTATTCAAAAATTTGTGGAAGTCCAATCTATGATACATCCATAGAGGGAAGCACTGATTTGGATGCCTGGGAAAACCTTAGTATGGAAGAGAAGCATTCAGAATTTTCATGTGACCATTCAAAATCATACCATGTAGAGCCGCACAAGGGTATCAGAAATGAAGACATTGAGAAACAGTAATGTGAAAAGTCAGATGTAATGCAGTCAGTGGTATATCAGTCTCAGCCATCTTTTTCACATATAGAGGTTCCTTATGATTTGGAGCTACTTGGGCCTTGTGCAATAAGTTATCATTTGATAAGCCCCGATGATCAGTATGATGATGTAGTCAATCTGCCTCATCATTCTAATTGGTATATCAGTCCTATCCAGTCATGGATAGAAGCAGCCTGCATGAGCACATACAAGTTGGGGAATTTTTTTTATAACATTATTCATGCCTATGATCTCCCATCTATCCCGCCCATCCTGAATCATCATGCAGGTTTGCATTTTCTGAATAAGGTATCCTTACTTTGGCTGGTAACCAAAGACAAGGAAAAAAAAATTATGTCAATAAAATGCTTAGGTGGTTACATTGGATTTCTGATTACACTTAACCCTTTTTATATCATGCTTAGAGTAGGAAAATAAGCTCCTTGAAAGAGAGCATTTACTTTCTGCATTTCTATTTTTAGCTTTAATAAAACTTTGCTTCTTTTAGTTAGTTACATTTATTTTGTTTAAATAAATCAACTTAATGGTTCATTTGGTTTTTTATAAAACTTGTGCTACTAAGGTTTTTCTTGTCAAGTTGAGATGTTTTTACAGGGTATATAAACCAGAGATTCTGGTGTTCTCGCATCCTCTCCTTGCCTTAAAGACCAGATCGAGCACACGTCCCACAGTTGGAGCCAGAATGTTACCACCTAAGTTGTACTTAGTGGTTGTTATCAAGTGAGCCTGGTGAACCGGACAGGGTTGACTTGTTCGGACTTCAAAGAGACCTTTGGAAGTACTTCTGGGAAGTGCTTGTTGTATCATATCACATGTTCATACCCCATGGGAGAATTGTAATAAATGCTCTAGCATGATAGTGTCTGTAAAAGACTCGGTCTCTTAGACTTCATTTGTCAATCCGATCAGCCCAGGGTGTTTTTTCCCTTAGTTATTATTGGTTGTTGAATAAACGACTGATAATTTCTGAGTTTTTCACTCCATACCTCCAAAGTTGGGGTGGTCGGCTTGGCATTTGTGCCTATTGAGGTTATTAGAGTCTATGTGTCAATGTATAAACATGCTAGACATCATTTTTGAGTCATATGAACATGTCTAAGTCCCCCTAGGTGTTTTTCAATTTTTCAATTTTTCAGGGTTTTTTATTAAATTTTAATTTTTCCAAAACTTAGGTTATTTTTTAATAGTTTAATTGGAAAAATTGAGTCTGTAATAAAAGTGGGCCAAATAATCAGTTTCAGTCATGTAGGTGCTCATTTTGAAGCTAAAAGCACCATGTAAACCCATGGACCCATTTTTTCCTAAGTTTTGTGTGATCTTCCATCACTCAGGCCAGAAAGCCCCAAAAATCAATTATTGATTATTTTAATTAATAAAATGATGAATAATGGAGCAAATCCAAAATCAATAACTCAATGGATTCTCAACCGATTTGACTGAAATCAATCAGATCTGGAGCAGATTGACTGGATCTGACAAATCCTTGACTAAAGGAGGGGATCAAATCAGATCTGGAGCTGATCTACAGTGGTCTTCATGAGGAATTTCGCCCTCCCTCTCTCCTCAACACGTTTTTGGCTCAACTGGATGATTTTTGGTGGATTCTTCAGTGTTTGGGCCGATGTGTCAGTGTATGGGTTGATGTGTCAGCCAGATCAGGCCCCCGGTTGACAAGTAGGCTCAGTTTAGCCTCAGTTATGCATTGATGAACTATCCATCAGAGGATTTCACTTGATTCCATGAGGAATTGCGCCCCCCCTGGGCTGGATGGCCTGCAAATTGTATAAATCAAGGCACAGCCTCCTCTTCCAAGATAGTTAGAGCTGGACTGAAGGGCTTGCCATTGTAAAATGTGTACTTATCTTATTTTGTTGAATAAATAAAAGCTTTGGAGGCTCAATTGTGGAGTATCTTTCATGTGTGGATTGTCATTGTCTTGCTGCAATCGAGGTGAAACTACTATTTTTCCAGTTTTTTGCACTTAATTATTGTCTGCTTGAATGGTTTCTTAAATCATAAGGATAGATCATTTTAAGTAAGCTTACTTACTTTCTATTTGCTGCATATGTTTGAATGATTTAATACCTATATGTTAAATAATGTTATTTGCATACTGTATCATCCCTTTCTCATATGTATCTTCAGATCTGATAGTTCTGTATGCAGGAATTGTGTTGTAGCTTATAGGTTTGCCGTAGCTAGAAGATCAATGGTTCAGGTTTGATTCCATTGATTTCCAACAGAGATTTCTAATATCGTGCCCCTCGGTGCTTCTCTACCAAGGTCCCTCTGCAGATCTGCTTCAACAACAAGCACCTTTCTTCCCCTTTCTCTCCTTTAAAATTATTAAACTTTCCTCAAATTGGTTACTTTAAGGTCTCTTTTTAAATCTGATCTATCTCATAAAGAAAAGAATACATATATCTAATTATCAAGATCCCTTCAATTTTCTATATCTTAGCTTCATTGTGCACATAAAGTTCAAATTCAAAAGATCTAGCTAAAATTGCCTTAGTTTCGCAAGTAGTTTATTGAAAAATTCATAGCTTGCTGTTAAGGTAGTTTCATTTGCTGTTCAATAATTTCAATATTCTGCAATATAAGTGCTGTTAATTGGCTGTACAAACAGCAGGCCAAGATCCCAAGGAAAGCTTGCTTTCCTTGGTTCCATTTTCTTCGGTTTAACTAGTTCAATTTCATTAATTTTTTGAGATAAAGTAGGCTGACCCAAAGGCACTCTTAAAGTGATTTGGGGAATTTTTTATTCTAATTCATTCGCTTTCATTTAGAAGGTCTGATAGAGAATAAAATAAGCTGATTTCCAAAGTGGCTTTTGGAGCGCTCAAATCCCCCCAGGGGGCTCTCTTTCGTCACATAATTTGTAATTGTTTTGCATAAAATGTAATATCTTGGTTTCAGCCTGTATAAGGACCAAGAAAGCTCTATTTTATCAGTGCTTTGATATTGCAACCTCTATAATAAAATCATCCTTTGAATAGGCTCTTTCGAGCCCATTCCCCATCCCCCCTGGGGGGATTCGCGTCGGTGCCTTTTTTGTCTTTTTCTACTTATTTCCTTTTACTAGAATTTATATGATTAGTAGGGTAGTATATTTGATTTTGTTGTTAATCACATATTCCATATCTTATTTTCAAAAGTAATCATAATACTTACCCCACGATTTCCCGAGTGACCCACAAGGGGAAAGAGATTCGTGGTAGGATTAATCAGAAAACCGCATTTGTGTAGTTGTGTTATTTTCTCATATTTTTTTATCATCATTTTAAAATTAACCCCTCCTTGATTCCCCAATTGAGATCCACTTGGATCGAAATCGGTTCTTGGAGGCTTTTCTTTTAAGCAAGAACACATCTTTTAAAACTTATTAAAATTTACAAGACTCTAGTGTGTATGCTCTGCACTTGGCTGCGGTTCATCCAATCAGTCAAGCTATATCAAAAGCACTTGGGTGACTAGCATAATTAGGACTCACCTTCCCCAATTAACAAACCATCAGGTGAAAATCCAACACCTCAATCAAACCTTTACGGTGGAAAAATACCCAAAGGAAGCGAGAACCTACTGAAAAGTGACCTCGGGGCGTCGATCTCTGTCACACCCTAACGGGTGCGTTACAAACACAGCCCCAGAGACTCCATTTCAGCCCACATATTCCTTGCGGGTAGCCGTATAGGCTTTGTTTTGGACATACTCCAAGTACTCTCGGGTATATCTGGAGTCCCCCTTAAGCCTAATTTAAACAACTCATACTCCAATTTTAACTTAAAACATACCAAGATGCAATCGCAAAACATTTATTCCAAACACATGCAAGCACACTAATCTCTTTTGACTCCATTTGTAAGGCACTGGTCTTTTTTGCTTCATATATATATATATATTGTGTATCAACTTTGTGCTTTCGTGTGTATCTTCGTATCTTGTCATCTTGATTGCTTATAGTTAAAATATTCAAACTCCTAAATAACTGATTCAGTACAACATCATTACACTAAGAAATCATCCTTAGTAACTTAATAGGGTATACCCCCCTTGGCTTCGTTAGGAGTTGAGCCTAAACGGAGGAGTCAAGAACAAGGTGACAGCCTTGACTCGAGACTTGCCCCCAAGGACACACCGAGTGGCTTGAAGATTTCTGCCACGTGATCCAGGTGTGTGAAAAGGCGGCAACAGGATCTATCTCAAAAAATACTATGCATGATCTTCAGCCAGGGCTGATTCTTGTATATTATTGTACAGTTTTGCATTGCATAGTTAGGTTTTTTTATGGTGATCGGGTTTGTTGATTAGCTTTCGTTTATTATGGAAGATGTTGATGGAGTCTTCCATTTACATAGGATTCGTTGATGGTGCTAGCCACCACACTCAGAAATCATCTTCGGCTGCTTGGGTGATTTATGCTCCTACGGGTCAAGTATTGTCTTCAGGAGGCGTATGTTTATGGCCTTCTTCGAACAATGTTACTGAATATAGTGCCGTCATTGAGTTATTGCATGATTCCATTTCACATGGTGTTCTTTCTCTTCAGGTATGTC
This sequence comes from Pseudotsuga menziesii, assembly GCA_001517045.1. Lineage (NCBI taxonomy): Eukaryota > Viridiplantae > Streptophyta > Pinopsida > Pinales > Pinaceae > Pseudotsuga > Pseudotsuga menziesii. The sequence continues at coordinate 6,982 of LPNX010320527.1, forward strand.
TTGATTCGCAGTTAGTGGTTTCATAGATTAATGGCTTGTATCATATTAGGGATCTGACATTATTACGAAGATTCTTACGAGTGAGATTTCTAGAACGACAATTTGAGAATATAACATATAGTCATGTTCCAAGAAATTTTAATCAAGTTGCTAACTCATATGCTGACTGTGTTAGATTGGCATTTTTTTCATATAACATAAGCATATCACAAACATAGATTTTACACACATGTAAATATAAATAAAATCAATCATCATAAAAAAATTTCATTAATATCCAAAAAGTGATGTCATAATACATAAGTGTCATATACAAAATTGGGGCTTCCGAGCCACCAACATATAATACACAGTCATACAAAAATGAGTACACTCAGGTCTCTAAGCTTGAGGAGGAGGGGGTTTCTGATCATGATATAGCACTACAACTCTAGCTAGCTATCGAAAGAGTCGAACCCATGCTCGTGGTACACCAACCACCTAACGATGCATGGCCTTAGGCAAGTCCTCGAATTGCACCATGGGTACCTTGTGTGTCAAGCGAATGAAGTTTGTGTGGATGCTTTGGAGTGTCCACTCCACATCCGCACCCATGATATCGTCTCCTCTTCCCCTCCGTCAATGACGAGGGAATCCTTCTAGCCACCATGGTCCTACATCTGCATGCACATGACAGATTGTCATTATGTGTCGTCACACCAAAAATATGTCTTTTGAGTCAATATATCAAAAAACACAAAAAAAAAAAAATTTCAAAACTTAAAAAGTGGGTTTGGGATTCTTTACCTATGTCAGCATAAGCTGCTCCTGGTGGTAGTTACATATCTGGATCTCCATGGAAGTCCATCCATGCATAGGGATAGTCATCTATGGCAACGATCTATCTATGCCACCATGGAAAGAAGTCTGTTGGGTAGGGGTTAGCCACCCTACCTCTGCCCAGTCTGTGCATAACATTTTCAGAACGTCGTTTGGCTAGATCCCAAACTCTATGTCGAACGATGTCCACTCTAGGGCTTAGCCTTGGTACCTGCTCAAAGAAGAAAATTCTCAATATGTTTCCAAACCCAAAGTTCCACACCATGCCCATCTTGCAGTCACTGAGCTCTTGTTTCATGTTGTTGAACAACGTCATGCTCCAGTCATACACTGTAGGTCTGATAGACTCCACCGCATAGAACATCATTGGCCGCGAGGCTTGATGGAGTGAAGCTAACCCAGTAATCCTGCCTAATGCCAAAAGTATGGCCTTCAGTACCAAAATCTGGATAGAGTTTTTCAGGATTTGACTCCCAACCTTTTCCATCTCTGGAAAGCAGTACACAACTATGTACTCATCAATAGTCAACCCACCTCCAGGCCCATGAGATCGGAGATTCACCATCTCTCCTCATCGGGGAAAACCAGTGATGAAGTATATGTCCTCAACCTCAATGCTGAGCAACATCCCGTCAATCTGAAATGTCTCAGATTCTGGATCCTAGTAATCCACCAGCAGCTGGAGTAGTCTTGGTTTGGCCCTCAGGCTACCAATACACCAACATTTGTATAAACCACATGCCTGTATTTCTTGTTGGGCCATAATATCACCTTACATGGCCTCCTCCACATCACCATGCTCTCTTTCCCTCCACTCTAACACCATCCTGCACAAAAAACCAAAGTTTTGATCAATTTTTTCCTTTGAAAACCTTGTTTGTGGCCCTATATGTGACTGTTTGCAAAACAACCATGAATGTACATGGGTTTGGGTGCTTTTTCTGCGTATGGCGAGCCCTATATGTGGAAAAAGACCTCATTTCTGAGTGGGACGAAACACACAATTATGGATGGCTCAAAAAATAAATTGGACCATGAAAATTCAAAAAATTTACATGAAATAGGAAGAGGAGGGCATGGGAATCTACCTGGATCAAACGGGGAGATATTCCGCCGGACGATGCTCCCAAAATTCACTTTTGAAGTTCTGAGCTCAAATACACTATGTTGGGTAAAAATTTCAAATGATATGAAAAATTTTAATTTTTTTACTATTTATAGAAAATTTTTGAAATTTTTACCCACTTTCTATAGTTTGTGACCATTTTGGACCCTTTGAATTAATTTGATGATGTAGGAGTCCATTTTGAGTGTGGTTTGACCGTGGCTTTGATCCGTTCATGCCTACTTCAGGTATTATGTCTAAACAAGCATATAGGTTAGGTTTCACATCTGTTTGCATTTTGCATAACCTTATGACCGTTTCATTTTTACCTTAGGTACGAACCCATTCCATCTTGTCACAGAACCTTCTTGGTGCTTTTAGAAGTGACATGTTGTGAATGGTAGAGATTTACCATACATGGGTACCCTAGTTAGATCCTGTTTTTCATTTGGTTCCCATGCCAACATTTTTCCTTTAAGGTGTGGGAGTCCTTTGTATAGTACTACCATGACTTTGAGAAAAAGCTTCATACTCCTCTTGACCTTTATGCTGCCCTTTTCCCCAAGAATCCCTTGTATATGTCAAGTTGTAATTGCATTATCATGAGTTTTGCTTGCCTTTTTGAGCCTTATGTCAGCTTCCCTGACTTTTATTATCAGCCATATATCCTGATATTGTCTCATGTCTATCCAAGCAGAGTCATTTTATATATCTTTTGCATCTTGATTCCCCATTTTTTACTAGGAGGGGCTTTCCCCTGAGTGTCGTTATCCCGCACATGTTTCCTTGCATTAAGAATAGGTATGTTCCACTACTTTGAACTAGTTTGTAATTTTCCGTTTGGCACTCATCTCCTCCTAGATTCATAACTATAAAGCACTTTTATTCTTTTTCAAGCTTTTCAAAATATCTGAAAAAGTCCAAAAAAAATTAAAAACCCAAAAATCCGGATAGGAAAAGATGTCATATTTGGCAGCAGTCGAGTCATGCGGCCTTCGAATAGAGCAATGTATATCACATCTGTTGGTTGGGTTAGTAGTTTGACTTTAGGAGCTGTACTCATATCTCTAAGTTTATCTCCACCGACTGGTTAAGCTTTTGGTGCCTATGGATCCTCTATCGATGCCTCATGTGTCGCAGAGATGTCCTTGTTTTGTATATCGATTCTATGCTACCTACATTTAGTCACCATTCACCTTTATGCTCTGGTTCAAAGGAATTTGAATCCTGAGTCGGCCATTCCTCAGTTGTCTTGACTTTGCATGTCGGCCATTCCCGATACTATTACTAGTTTTTGCACATCTTGTTCGAGTCCTTCCACATTATACAGCATTGTTGAGTACCTCTTGTCGATTGATGGGGGATTCCTTAATGCCCTCCTTCCAACGGATTCCATCCCATCGACTTCAGATCATTTATTCTAGGATAGGATTCTAGAGTCATTTGAGTGCCTTGAGACTTACAGTCATAAGTGGTAGGTGTTGATGTATTTCTAACTTCGGAATGTATTCATCTATGTATCTTATATCTTGTAACCCGATGTTTATTCTAGGATGTATCTATTATGTAATTGAGTCATGTTGTCATGCCCCGATGTTCCGATCGGGAGGATCTATTATGTAAACAAGTCATGTCAAGTCATAATGGGTAACCCTCCGATTGTCTAAGGGTTAAAGTCCCTGCAGTTCCGGGGCACTAGGGCTATTAGAATCTCCTAGTAGAGGTTGGCCCTAGTAGGCTTTTAGTCATGTTGGGATTAGTATAAATAGAAAACAGGAGTCTCTATTTATCACACAACTCACACACACTCAAGTGTAGCGCATAGTTGAGGAAGGAGAAGACACTGGGGCTAGACAATAAGAAGATTACTGTTGTCAGGATATCACTTACTGTTTTGGTATTTTCTATTTTGGTGCCGATTCTATCTCTGAGGAAGTTGTGGGGTTTTCTCCTTTATGGTTTCCCTGAGGAAAAACACCGTGTTCATTGTCTCTTGTGTTTGATTTCTGTGCTTGTTATTCTCTCAGTTAAAGATCCTAATAATGCTAGCTTAATGTCGAAAAACTAACATGGTATCAAAGCTAACCTGAGAAGAAGACACTGTGCAGCTGCAGGAACTAGGGATTCCTAGTTTGTGGATCTTCCTCCATATATTTTCAGCAAAAGTAAGGTGGAATAACTCTCCTCCCTAGGGCGCATCTTTCTATCGAAGCAGAATCCAATTCTGAGGTTTTTCAGTTTTGGACCTCTCACTACTGTTGGAAATTAGGGCTTTTCACTGAAGAGGAATTTTTCAGTGAGCCCAGGCCTGGATTGATCTCCTCCCCAAAATTGAAGTTAGGGACAAATTTCAAGGCATTTGGGTAGACAGAACTCTGGAAAAGCAAAACCCTAATTTGCTCCTAATCCAGTACTGCAGGATTTCAGCTCAAGTTTCAGATCCGACATCTTGAAACTAGTAAGATGTAAAATATTTTGTATTTCCATTTGAGTTTCTCAGTTAAGATGTCTCATCATACCAAGCTGGATGAAAATCTTGAAGGAGATGATAAATTCCGAGCCTGGAAGTATAGGATCTCCTTGTTCCTGGAAGAGAATGAACTAGACTCCTACATCCATGAGGAGGTTCTAGTTCTAGAGGGAGATGAGGCAAAGGCCTTACATAAGAATAAGATGGTTATGGAAAAGAGGATCATTGCTGATTCTATTAAGGATCACCTTATCCCACAAGTGTCCTCTCTCAAGACACCTAAAGCTATGTTTGATGCCCTAACCAAATTGTTTGAAGGGAAGAACATAAACTGGAATATGACTCTGAGAAATCAACTGAAGAATGTGAATATCCAAAATGCAGAGACTATCCAGTCTTACTTCACAAGGGTTTCTCAGATCAAGGAACAATTGGAAGCAGTAGATGAAGAAGTGGAGAATGAAAAAATTGTGATGACCACCTTGAATGGTCTCCCTAGGACATGGGACTCTTTCATTCAAGGGATCTATGCTAGAAAGAAGTTAGTCAAGTTCAGCAGCCTGTGGGAAGAATGTTCTCAAGAAGAATCTCGGATAGCAGCTCAAGAAGAGAAGATGGGAAATGAAGATCAAGTTCTCACAGTACAATCCAAGAAATCCAGATCTAGCCATCACAGAAGTAAGTACTCTCATCACAGGAATAACTCTAGAAAGCCTAGAGATAGGTCTAAATACATTTTCTATACATGTGATGAAAAATGACACTTTGCTAGAGATTGTCCTAAGAACAAAAGTAGCTCTCACAAGAGGAAGGTAAGCAATAAAAGACATCATGCTCATGCTGCAGAGGATGATGAACCATCCAAGAAGAGATCTAGATATGAAAGTGAAGATTCTTCAAGCGAGGATGAATATGTTCGGATCTCCGCTCGCACAGGTAACATTGCTCATGGAATTGATGATTGGCTTATTGATAGTGGGGCCTCCAAACATATGACTATATTCAAAGAATCCTTTGTGAAGCTCTCAGAACATGAATCACCTCACAAGGTGAAGCTAGGAGATGACTACCAATATCCAATAAAAGGTAGTGGGGAATCTTCCTATAAACTAGACTCTGGTAAGTCTCTAACAATGAAGGAAGTATTGTTTGTACCAGGACTCAAGAAGAACCTTCTCTCCATATCAGCATTAGATGCAAAAGGAATGAGGATTGCATTCATAGATGGTCAAGTCATCATGTGGCCAAAAGGAAAGACTATTGATGATGCAATAGTAATTGGTGAACAAGAAGGAGGTTTGTACAAATTGAAGGGCCATCTAGAACAAGCATTGGTCCATGACACAGTAGAGCCAAGTGAACTTTGGCATAGAAGACTTGCACATGTGCATTACAGAGCACTACCTCTTGCAAGCAAAGATGTTGAAGGTCTTCGAGAAATACAAGCAAAACATGATGGGGTCTGTAAAGGATGTGCGAAAGAAAAGAACACAAAGAAGACATTTCCAAGTAGTGAAAGCAAAGCAAAAGGAATCTTGGAAATTATCCACTCCGATCTATGCAGTCCGATGTCATCAAACTCACTAAGTGGGTATGCATATTATGTTTCTTTTATTAATGATTTTTCGAGGAAGACATGGGTTTACTTCATGAAGAATAAAGATGAAGTATTCAGTAAATTCAAGGAATTCAAAGCATTGATCGAGAACCATACTGAAAAGAAGATCAAGACTTTACGATCGGATAATGGCGGAGAATTCACTTCAAATGAATTCAAAGAGCTATGTAAAGAATCAGAGATTAAGAGGGCGTTGTCCACTCCTTATAATCCTCAATAGAATGGGATTGCGGAATGAAAGAACAGAACTATCATGGAAGCTGCAAAAGCAATGCTTCATGATCAAGATATTCCTATGCATCTTTGGGCGGAAGCTGCTAGAACAACGGTGTATGTACAGAACCATACTCCACATAGAGTACTCAAGAACAAGACTCCTGAAGAAGTTTTCTCTGGAAAGAAACAAAAAGTCAGCCATCTCAGAATATTTGGCTGTCCTGTATACATACACATTCCAAAAGAGAAGAGAACAAAATTAGATCCTTCAAGAAAGAAGGGTATATTTGTGGGATACTCTGAAAGCTCGAAGGCTTACAAAATCTATTTCCCATGATACAAGAAGATTGACATCAACAGGAATGTGATATTTGATGAAGACATAGCTTACAACAAATCTAGAAAGAGACCTGCTGAAGAGCCTGAAGAAGAAGAAGCACCCAGAATTCATGACACAACCATGAATGAAGAAATTCAAGAAGAAGATCGAGAATTTGAAGAACCACAAAGACCTGTAGATCCACCTCTAGAGAAGAATCCTCATAAGAGGAAACCTGCTTGGGTATGAGAACTTATCCAAGGTGCGGAAAGATATGGGGCTCCAGAAGAGAATCACATAGAAAGAAAAAGGACCAGATCCTGCTCTGGGTATGTAGCTTTACTATGTGATTCATTGATAAAGAACCTTCCAGTTTTAAAGAAGCAACAGAACGGAAAGAATGGAAGGATGCTATGATCAAAGAGTATCAGTTGATAATGAAGAATGATGTTTGGGATGTTGTCCCAAGACCAAAAGAGAAGTCAGTGGTGACTTCCAAATGGATCTACAAGATCAAACATGCTATAGATGGTAGCATTGAAAAATATAAAGCAAGATTTGTGGCATGGGGTTTCTCTCGGAAAGAAGGAATTGATTATGAAGAAACCTTTGCACCTGTAGCCAGATACACTTCCATCAGATCAGTACTTGCTCTAGCTACAGTGATGAAATGGAAGATACACCAGATGGATGTCAAGACTGCTTTCTTGAATGGTGTAGTAGAAGAGGAAGTGTATGTGGAGCAGCCACTCGGTTTTGAGACACATGACAGGGAGTCTCATGTGTGCAGATTGAAGAAATCCCTGTATGGTTTGAAATAGGCACCCAGGACTTGGTACGGCAGAATTGACAGCTTTCTATCCAGTTTGGGCTTTACCAAGAGTAAAGCAGATTCCAACCTTTACTACAAGGTTGAGAATAACAACCCAGTGATGCTTCTACTATATGTAGATGATCTATTTGTGACAGGTACAGATGGGTTGATAACTGATACGAAGAGAAAGCTTGTTGTCGAGTTCAAAATGAAGGACTTGGGTATGATGCACTACTTTCTAGGTATGGAGGTGTGGCAGAGTTCAGAAGGAATCTTCCTTGGACAAGAGAAGTATATAGTAGAGATCCTAAAGAGGTTTGGGATGATGGACTGCAAAGCCATGGCCACACCTATGGCATCAAACCTGAAGCTATTGAGTGGTGATTCATCAGAGTCGGTTGATGCTATGATGTATCGTCAGATGATTGGGTCATTGATGCACCTGACCAACACAAGAATAGACATTTTATTTGTTGTGAACACCTTGAGCCAGTTCTTGACAGATTCGAGAAATGTTCACTTGATTGCTACAAAGCATATTCTGAGGTACCTAAGGGGTATAGTTGATTATGGGCTCGAGTATGATTCGAATCAAAAGATTAACCTAGAGGATTATGTCGATTCATATTGGGCAGGCAGTTCCATCGATAGGAAGAGCACTTCAGAATGTTGCTTCAGTATGGGATCAGGTGTGATCTCTTGGTTTAGCAAGAAGCAATCGTGTGTGGCACTGAGTACAGCTGAAGCAGAGTATGTTGAAGCTTGTTCAGCGAGTTGTGAGGCAGTATGGCTAAGGAAACTACTGTTTGATATATTTGATCTCCAGTTGGATGCTACTTGTATACATTGTGATAACCAAAGTTGCGTGAAGTTGTCATAGAATCCAGTGTTCCATGACAGTTGAAGCATATCGAGATCAAGTATCACTATATCAATGATATGGTGCATAGGGGAGCAGTGAAGCTCCAGTATGTTGCGATGGAGGAACAAATAGCTGATGTATTGATGAAGCCATTGGCTAGGATGAAGTTTGAGTACTTCAGGGAGAAGCTTGGTGTTGTCCAGATCGAGGTTTCCTCCAAGAGAAAGTGATGATTCCCATAGTCATTCTGACATGGTGAGAGGATTGGTTCCTTCCATGGTCAGATGTAAGGGCTGAGCCATTTTTTCATGGTGAGAGGATTGGTTCCTTCCATGTCAGATATGAGTGCTGGCCATTCTGTCGAGCAGGACAGATGTAAGGGCAGCTGCCATTTTGGGAATGGAGGCACCTGGTCAGTTACCAAGAAAACTCAGTCTAGGACTGAGAAGCCATTCTGATGTGATAGAGGTATGTGTTCCCACTTGATCAGATGTAAGGGCTAAACCATTGTGTCATGGCTAAAGGATTAGGTTCCTTCCATGTCATATGTGAGTGTTGGCCATTCTGACAAGTAATTCAGATGTAAGGGCAACCGCCATTCTAAGAATGGAGGCACCTAGTCAGTTACCAGGTAGCTCATTCTGGGGCTGGGGGCCATTCTGATGCAATGGTAGGATTAGTTCCTCCATGATCATATGTGAGTGCATTTCATTTCTGATGCGGTGCTTCGTGCATGGTCAAATTGTAAGTGCAGAGCCCTTTCTAATGCGGTGCTTCATGCATGGTTAGATTGTAAGTGCTGAGCCCTTTCTTATGCGGTGCTTCGTGCATGGTCAGATTGTAATTGCTAAGCCCTTTCTAATGTAGTACTTCATGCATGGTCATATTGTAAGTGCTGAGCCCTTTCTGATGCAGTGCTTTGTGCATGGTCGGATTGTAAGTGCTGAGCCCTTTCAATGTGGTGCTTTCAAGCATGGTTGATTGTAAGTGATGTGCCTTTCTGACAGGATGAGGTCAGATGTAAGTGCAGAGCATTTCTGATGCGATGTGCTTGAGCATGGTCGGATATTAGTCCTGATCCTTTCTGACAAGATGAGGTCAGATGTGAGTGCTGGGCCTTTCTGACAGGATGAGGTCAGATGTGAGTGTTGGGCGTGCCTTTCTGACAAGATGATGTCAGATGTAAGAGATGGGTGGGCCATTCTGACTTAAGTGTTAGATATAAGCGCTAATGAAGACCTACATGAAGGGTAGACCTATAGGATTGACTCTGTAGAACTTCCTGTGACGAGAAGAATCAAGATAGCATATGATGATGATCCAGACTTGATGATGATCCAGATGAGATGATCCAAACTTGATGATGATCTAGATCAAGTGATGATCCAGTTGTGATGATGATCCAGACTCGATGATCCAGATCAAGTGATCCAGATGAGATGATCCAGACTTGATGACGATCCAAATCGAGTGATGATCCAACAATGATGAGCCAGTAGTTATGATGATGCATATCTCACGATAAAGAAGAAGAAGATGACTGAAGAATTGAAGATGAAGAATACTTGAATACTAAGAAGACTTGAAGATAACGAGATTATCCAGTTGATGTAGAGAAGAAGACCAGTGCTGAAAATTATGTCGAAAGAATACCTTCCTAGTTAATAGGGAGTGTTGATGTATTTGTAACTTCGAAATGTATTCATCTATGTATCTTATGTCTTGTAACCCGATGTTTATTCTGGGATGTATATATTATGTAATTGAGTCATTTTGTCATGCCTTGATGTTCCTATCGGGAGGATCTATTATGTAAACAAGTCATATCAAGTCATAGTGGGTAACCCTCCGATTGTCTAAGGGTTAAAGTCCCCGCAGTTTCGGGGCACTAGGGTTATTAGAATCTCCTAGTAGAGGTCAGCCCTAGTAGGGTTTTATTCATGCTGAGATTAGTATAAATAGAGAACAGGAGTCTCTATTTATCACACAACTCACACACACTCAAGTGTAGCGCATAGTTGAGGAAGGAGAAGACACTGGGGCTAGACATGAAGAAGATTACTGCTGTCTGTTGGGTAAAATTATCACTAATTAATTTACCTTCGATTTAATTATCAACCAGGACACGTAAACTTTGAGTTACTACACTGCAAGGTAAAATGGTTTCAAGCTCATGCCTAAGGTAACTTTAATCTACTCGCACACAAATGTAACTCCTAAAATGAACTATTCTACTGAACAACCAAGATCTGAGGCTAGAAAAGAAATCAATCCTCTAAGTTGTGGAAATTCTTTCCAAAAACATAACAATTCAATTCTTAATACTTTGACAAAGGAATATAATTCAAATCGAACCTGCCTAGCCACTCTTTCTATTGGTTTCAAGCCTTCTATTCATTCAACTAGATATGCAAATGAAGATGAGATTGTCCCTAAATTAGGTATCCTATTTCTATATGCTCATTAACACAAACCGGTTTGTTTCCATACATTCTACAATACTAACCAATCCAGTATTGTTGGTCTCTACTGGGCAGACCTGGGTTTACTTGTAATGTACCAACAATAACCCTAGCTCACTGGCCCTTTCGGCGATAGACCACAGAACGGCCTGAATTCTCACCCGAAGTGATCTGAGATGGGTTGGCTGAAGACTCAAGTGTTCTCAACTGGGTTCTGTAGCATCCTGGTGGATCTTATCTCTTCTATCCAGCAGGACCTCTCTGCGAGGGGCTGTTTCTCTCCTCTAAGTTGACTCTGCTAGAGGACTGGTTCTTAGTGCACCGTAGCTTCCAGGATGATGCACAAACTCTCTTCTCCGCTCAACCCTTAGCCTGCGATATCTCACACCGCAACTTCTCCAATGGTGCGATATCTCCTTTCTGCGCCACAATATCTCCTATGGAAATACTTAATATGCCCAACAAATCGCACGGTCTAAGGGTTTTCTCTCGAGGTATAATAACTCAGACACTTTCAACAGGGTGTTAAACAATCTTACTTGAACTTCCATGGTTCAACACACTTAACATCAACTGTACTCAACTTGCTGAACTAAGTATACTGGAATTACTTAACACAATAACTGCTAGCTCTACTGTGTGAATCAAGCACTGATAAACTCATATGCAGAACGCTTGATACATTAAACTTGCATTTAACCTTCTATAATGCTATAAACTAAATGATAACAAACATACATTCACTAACTGATATACAACATTCATGTAACAGATAACAGATATCAACTAATTAAAGCATAATCACATGAAACAGTCGCACAACACACTGATTTTACGTGGTTCACCTCCTAGGAAGGAAGCTACATCCACAGGAACTAGTTTTATATTATATCTTGAAAGAGTAAACACGGTTTTGCTGCAACCTAGTATGCAGCTTGAGATCTTCTGGGTAACTCCGCGCACACAGCCGGGAGGCCTTCTCTCTTAGATCTCTTCTCTTCTTGTATTGCCTTCTTACAATATACTCTTCCTCTCTCTCTCTCAATCCCTGTGGATTGTTACATTCATGCTCTAGGATCCGGCTACTGGTTACAGTAATATAACTACAGACTGAATAACAGAACCAGAGCTCAACTCTTCTACAATACAACTGACTATGAGCTAACAGACTAAATGAATCTCTGACTAGTTAATTGTCTGAATAGCTAACCTTTTACAATACAAGATACATGCTTTTATAGGCGGCTCGAAGGTCTCGCCATTAAAAAAATATGGGCCTTTCCCAACAGTAACCCAAAAACCCTAACTATGAAAGTCGGCCTATCTGTACTTGAACTGTCGCTTTCCGTCACACCATAGGTTTTTGTAGTCTTCCACACTTCCCGGCACTGATAGTGAGTATGGGCGCCGCTTCCTCTTCTGTCCTTCGTCTTCAATACCTCGTCCCATTGCTCCTTTTCCATTTATTAGGGTAGTTGAGCCCTCCTGTCTACGCCGTTGCCTTAAGTGCAGTGGTTGAGCTCTCTCTTCTCGGCCGCCCAGGTACTGTTTTTTTTTACTTTCTTGTCCCGTTATAGCAGTTTTTCCTGTAGCTGCGGGGCCCTACTCCAGCAATCCCCTAACACTTACTTGTGGCTCATCCCTGAGCCACTAATAGTTGGCTTATCCTGCTGTAGCTTCTCCTTGCCTTCCTGCAAAGTCCTGGTGAATCTCTCTCGAAGTCCTGGTGAATCTCTCTCAAAGTCCTGCGACTTCTTTATCCATAGCTTCGACACACTCTTGTGCTGTTTCAAGCATAGCTTGACTAATGCTGGAGTCTTCTGTAAACTTAGTTCATAGGTCTCTCTTATCTTTCCTTCCCTCATTGTCATGTTCGTGCTCTCGTCGCTTGCAAGACCTGATGTACTGCAAAGTTTTATATAGGTATTTTCATGGATCAGCAGCTCCTTTAAGGATCTTAAGCTTTTGAGAAGCCATCCACAGATATCCTTTCCTCTCTATCTGGGTTAGAACTCGTATCACAGAGGAAATATAAATCTGTATCTTCCAGCCTTCTCAAAAATTTCATTCAGTCTGGAGCCTTCTATACGAAAGCTATACAAACCATGAATTCCATTCCAAGAACAATCCTTTGTCTGCATTCTGAAGTTCTGCTTGTTTGGTTTGTTTTCCCCTTTCACTTTTCTTCTCAGCAAATTGCTCCAGGTATTCACGCTGCCTATGTTCTGCATATTTTCATTCCTTATCTCTGGAACCTCTTATTCTTCTCTTAGCTGATGAGATAGGTCATATTCCTTCTCCCGTTGCCTTCTTTTTCTCATTTTTACTTTCTTCCTGGCTGTAGATTTCTTCTCATCATTCTTCTGCTCTGCTTTCTTATCTTCAGTGATCTTCTTGTCTTTTTGCTTCTTTGTAGCAAAGACTTTGATGACATCTTCTACATCCTGTGCTTGACTCCTCATCCTTGGCAGCTGTCTAACTTGTGATGTACCTAATTTCACAACCTTGGGTGGCGTCGTCATAACAGACTCGAGGCCACCACGCTGAAATCGTTGCACAATGTCTTCTAAAGGTTCCTCCTCGGAAAAAAACCCACCTGGTGCAATACTCTGGATGGGAAATGGCTGTGAAATTGGGGAAACACTAGCACTCTGTAACTGGAGTATCTCTGCACAAGGAAAACTCTTCAAATTGCTCTATAGCTCTTAGAAATCGCAAAAGTAACCCTTCTGTATGAATGATCTCTATATTTATAACAAAGGCGATAATCTCTGAAGCAACGGTCATTTAGGTTAGGCATGTCAGCAGTATTAATTGCATGTACAAGACAACAACCGTCGTTTCGATCCTCATTAATTACTGAAATCAAATCAAATTTCCCTTGAAACTTGTGTGCAGGCGCAAGTCTCGTCGAATATTTTTACCAAATATGGAAAAATCATTATATTGTTTCCAAATCTAGGGTAACATATACCTATCATATATGGATTAACTGCTTGTCAGAAGGTGAAGTGACTGGCCTTCTATCCCTTTTCAAAATTGTCTACGTGGCACGGGGAATCATCACCTTGCTGCGATGTCACACCGCATCATCAAAACAAAAATGATGGCTTGAACCTCCTCAACATTCAAAACTCCGCAAGCGTCCTGTGACTTGCGTAACATAAACTGATACTTAAAATTTTTTTATTTTTTTTTATTTTTTTTTATTTTTTACCTGCCAGTGTAGACTCATTACCGGTGCGATGGCTCCTTTCAACTACAATGGACATCTACACTCCCATAAACTATCTAAGTTAGGGCTGAGAGGTAGAGTGGCTATCACTATAGATATTAAGCCTGCTGCCATTAATCAAAGTGGGAAGAAGCTCCCCGTTCAGTTTGTTGAGCTGAACGACACCTCCTTCTGTAACTTGCTGTATCTGATATGGCCCCAACCAATGCATCTTGAACTTCCCTGGAAACTTAATAAACTTACTGTCATAGAGGAGCACTAGGCCTCCTGTCTGAAAAATATTACTCTTAATGTGCCTGTCATGCCAAGGTTTTTCTCATGCCTTCTGCACTTTCTAATGGAATCCTGCGATGAATCTGTCTTCCTCTAAGGAAAGCAGCTGCACTAGCCTTTCATTCATCGTATCTGTATCAGCTATCCCAGTAATTTGATCAATTCTTAAACTGGGAATAATATATTCCATAGGCATAACAACCTCTTGTCCATACACCAAGCTAAAAGGTGTGTGTCCTGTAAGTTTCTTGCATGTAGTCCTATAAGCCCATAATATAGCATTAACCCTGAGGTCCCAATCATTTATTTGTTTGTTACAGATCTTAGTAAGAGCATTTTCTAGAATCTTGTTAAAGGCCTCCACCGTACCATTAGCTTATGGGTGGTAGGGAGTGCTCCTATGGTGCTGTACCTGGAATTCCTCTGTCAAGGCCTCAATAGTGCAGTTCAGAAAATGTGTGGCTTGATCACTCATCAAAATTACTAGACATCCAAATCTACTTATGATGTTTTCAAAAATGAACTGTGCAGCTATAGCAGCATCACAATTCCTTACTGCTTTGGCCTCTGCCCACCTGGTGAGGTATTATGTCCCTGTGATGATGTATCTCGCACCAGTTTGTTTTCCTGGTGGGTTGATAGGACCCACAAAATCTATAGCCCATTTTTCAAATGCCCGTAGCGTAACCTATGGTCACAGTGGCATTTCATCTCTCCGCGAAGGTTTTCCTACCCTCTGGCAGATATCGTAGCATCTGCAAAACTCCTTAGTGTCTTTATACAAAGTAGGCCACCATAATCTTGCAGCTAGGATTTTTTGCGCAGTCGACTTTCCTGCAAAATGACCTCCTGCAGTACCTGAGTGTGATTCTCTGATAATGGCCTCTTTCTCGTGCGGCATAACGCATCTGTGCAGGACTTCATCTGCACCTAACTTGTATAACTTCCCTACGATCAATGTGAAGTCTGCTGCTTTAACAACTAGCTGTTTCTTTTGCTGCTTAGTAAACTCAACAGGTGCCCACCCTGTAGTGAGAAAGTGAATGATATCAGCGTAGTACTCATCTACAATCTGGATAGAAAACAATTGCGCATCTAGCAAATTGTCCTCTAGATTACTTGGTTCTTCCCCTGAGTCTATCCGCGACAGATGATCTGGTCTGGCATTTAATCTCCCTAGTTTTACAATAATTTCAAAATCATACTCCTGAAATAGGAGTAACCATTTGCAGATCCTTCCCCTTAACACTGGTTTATTGACCAAATACTTCAAAGTGGGATGGTCAGTGAACATCTTGAATGGGGCACCCAACAGGTAGTGCCTAGGCTTCTGTAGAGCATACACCATAGCTAATCCTTCTCGCTCTGTAGTGGTGTAGTTCTTTTCTGTGGTAGATAGCTTTCTGCTTGAGTATGCGATAGGGTGATCGATACCCCCTTCTCCTCGCTGGGTTAAGACGATCCCCAGTGCGATGCCAGATGCATCCACATGTACATGAAATGGCTTGGTCCAGTCTGAAAATACTAAGATGGGTGCTGTAACCATCTTCTCTTTAAGTGTGTCTAGACTTTTCTGGCATTCCTCATTCCATAGGAATTTCACGTCTTTTTTTAACAGCTTTTCTATAGGTGTTGTGATCTTTGCATAACCCTTGATGAATTTTCTATAGTACCTGGTATGACCAAGCACTGTCCTCAATTGCTTGACTGAGTTGGGTGCTGGAAGATTTACGATGATGGCAATCTTTGTAGGATCTACCATCAAGCCTTATCTGCAAACAATATGACCCAACAAAATACCAAATAGCGCATAGAATATACATTTCTTCAAGTTAAGAGAAATTTGATACTGCCTACATTTCTCTAACATGAGCCTTAAATATCCTATATGCTTGTCGATTAATCCAAATACAGTCCAATCATCAAAATATACTTCTAGGAACTTATGGATGTATTCCTTAAATACAACAACTACTACTCTTGAAAAAATAGCTGGTGCATTTTTAAGACCAAAGGGAATTACCGTATATTGGAATGAGCCCCATTCTGTCGCAAAAGTGGTCTTATAGTGATCCTTTGGATGGATTCTAATCTGGTGATAGCCTGAAAAGCCATCAGTGAAGGAGTAGACCTCCTGTCCTCCCACATTGTCTAATACTTCATCAGTAAAAGGTGTTGGAAATGGGTCATGAAGTGATGCGTCGTTGAGTTTGTGCAAATCGACACAAATTCTGATTTCTCCTTTGGTTTTCTTTTCTTGCACGACCATGGGACTAACCCACTCACTTTCTTCGACTGGCTCAATGATGCATGTTGCTAGCATCTTATCAATTTCATCCTTAACTTTTTCTTTATACCGAGGATTTAATCTGTATGGACGCTGCTTAACTGGCCTAGCATCCTCTTTCAATGGTATCCTCATTACTCCCAGATCTCCTACTATTCCCTTCATTTCTGTAAACTTGGTGGGAAATAAGTACTGGTTGTCGTGTAACAGATCTACAATGTTTCCTACCGTTTCATCATCCCAGTAATCTCCAATAGAGGCAAACTTTGGTTCTGTGTCTATGCCAATATTAATCTTTTTAATCTTGATAGGCTCTGCGATAGCTGGAATCTCTAGCTTTGGACCATCAACATCGCGAGTCCCTTCTGACTCCAGAATGTTGATACTGCGAGGGTTCTCATCCTCATCATTTGGTTCTGCTGCGAAGTTATAACACTCGATCGCATATTCTAACTGGATGGCCCACTCAGGCTGAGTATGTACTAATAGGGTACAGTCCTCAAATATCTTAGTCTTTATAACGTCTAAATCCTGATCAATGCTTGGATACTCAGATTCAAAAGTGAAAGTGAGTTCAAAGTTGTCTATCATAAGTGGCCATGTAATGGTTCCTTTGCGTAACTCGGTCTCAGTGTACCAGTTCTTTGGGATTTGGTCTAAAGTATGAATGAATAGGTGAACCCATTCATCCTCGGGAATGTCCAACCAATTCTGTTCACAAAGCTGAATATGTGACCTGGGGTCACTTTCTCCTGTATATTTCTACTGAAGACACTCCTTGTCATTAGAAAACCTGATTGCCATCAATCTCTTGAATTCATACCATGATGTAATATGTTCTTTATGTGCATGCCACCATCTTGTAGGTGTGGCTCTTACTGCAAGGTCAATAGATGACATCCTCTGCTCATGAGGAATTTCTTGTTCAAACTGCTGTAAAAAGTCATTGACATCCGCTAAGCCATCAAAGGACGGAATATCCTTAATCTCTGCACCAATCCATCGCAGTGACTTAGTCATAAACACACATCTACGAGATGAGACTTCATAAAGTCTGTTCTGCCAGTTCTCTAGACCAACATCCGAGTCTGATGTGCATGAGCTGTCGCATCACCAACTAATGTTTCCTTCTGTAGTCGGATTGACGTAATCACTCTCATTAGCTGTCATCTGATAGAGGTTCTCCATATTCCGTGCCTGATCCTCTGCTTGGATAGGTTCAATATATCTAGGACCCTAAAAAGGATCCAATGGTGCGATGACCCGGATCTGTGTATCCTCAAAGTTCATTTGTCTTTTCTTTAAGTCGATAACGACCATGTTATCGATTGCCCAGTCAATACCTAGTAGAGCTGGATATGGTCTACTATCGCCAATGATTTCTATAACTTCAAATTCTGTAAAGCTACAAACTCCGTCAATATCAACTGGCACTTGCAATAATTGACCCAGTGGTGATACCCTCTATTGATTGGCTAGTCTCAGATGGATAGGTGATCTAGATAACTTAGGGCTACCCATCTATTCCCATGTCTGCTTAGTCAGAACATTTACCTCTGATCCTAAATCTAGGATTACCTCATCCATTTCAAATTCTCCAACTTGTGTTGTGAGTCTCATCTCTCTTCCTGTTCTTGTATGTCCCATAATATTATGAACAGCATGCTGCACACTGCTCATAGAAGAAGACAGCTGACACTGATCTATGATACGTTGAATCTCTTTGATAGATTTCTCATTTCTCACAAGTTTCAAGCAACTCCATAGGAAGGATTGTACACTTCCTATCAACTCATACTCGTCGCACCTTCCAGATGTGGTAGCCTGCGATATCTACACAGGACTAACGCCACAAGGTGGTTGCTGCGGTATGCCCCTACATGGTAGTACCTGCGATCCTGATGGTGTAGGGTCATTAAAGAAATTTTTAGCTTCTTGAAATGTTTCTTTATTCTTTTGCAGGTCGAGTGGTGCTGACTTATTAGTAGCTTTGCATACCCACTCCGGACCTGTGTTCTTTTCATCATCCTACGATGTTATACTAGTAGAAGCACCGCTGCGAGTCACAATATTGACTCTGGGTTCTGGTTCCTTCTGCTCAGCAGCAATAAGCTGAATATTCTGGTTGATTGCTAGCTTAGGGTCCATAATCTTGGCTATCAAGACAGGACATTCTTCTATAGGATGATCATAGGATTTGCAATAATTACATGTTGTGGTAGGGTTCTGACAATCCCTAGCATAATGTCCTACAACTCCACAGTTGTAACAAGTAATCAGTCCACAGCCATGGCCAAAGACTTCACCACAGCTAAAGCCTCCTCCACAGCCTTGTCCTATGAATCCTCCACCACGGCCAACATGAGCAGGTTCATGCTGTGGTCCTGCTGCTGGACCTGGTGTCTCTGATTGGACTCTGTACAAGGCATTTTTTCTCTCGACCATGAGATCATAAGCTCTACAATTATGTTCATCATGTCCTATGGACTTACAGAAGTTACAATAAAAGTTCTTAAGGGTTTGTACATACTTCTGAAGTAGAGGGAATTCCTGAGGTCTATGTCCTCTTGTTCTGCAAAGTTCACACCACAGCCCTTTATTTTGTGCTAAGGGGTTAGGAGCCCCACTTGCTAAATATTCAACAAATACTGGACAATTATATTTCGTATGGCCCTATCCTTTACACTTGGTACACCATAGTTCTTGTGCAATCTCTTTTCCTTTTCTAATCTCATGTAACTGTAATGTGAGATTTGCTAACTGGTTTTGCAAGCTTGTCATTCCTGTACTAGTATCAGCTAGAGGTGAAGCCTCTAGTTTCATTGCCATCTCCAACGCTTCATCCTGCATACGAAGTCTCTGTTGCATCAATGGAAGTCTGATGTGAGGGAGCAGTGCTTTGATAAACCATTCCTTATGCTGCTTCGATGCAAACTCAAAGCTAACTTGGTCTATGAGAGCTTTGAAATTCTGATCAAAGTCCCATACTGACTCTGAGGGTAACTATTTAATGTCTTTGAGCTCTATGATGCACTGTGACTTAGAATTAGGTTTCTTAAATTCTTTAATCATGGCGGTCCTGACCTGTACAAGTGTTCTTATCTGTGCTGACGTATACTTCATATACCATGTTAAATATCTGTCTCTAAGCGTAGTGGCCAACTGAATAAGTTTAGTATTATCATCTTGGATTCCTTTAATGGTCCATACGGCTTCACATAGAAACCAATGCTGCTCTGGGTCTTCTGCCCCTATACCCTTAAAGGTAGGTAACTTCATGTCATCCCCCATTCTATTTCTACGTGGTGGATGCTGATGTGTTGTATTACTACCACTTGGCAATGTAGATGTAGGTGATGTAGTCGTAGTATGTTCTGTATGTGAACTACTAGATGTAGTTCCTACGGGATTTTTTTGAGTCCTGGTTTCTTTCTGTGGGGTGTAAGGGTGGGAAGGGATACGCCCTTCTGGTCTTTCTCTATCACTTTGACTATGTTCTCTAGTATTGTCTGAACTGTTTTCAAAGAGAGAAGATCTGAAATATACTTTATATTTCTTACCACTACGTGTACATCCAATGTCATCAAAATCACTCTCAAACTCTTGTGACATTACACTTACTGAGCTTATTCATATAAGAACATATCCATTACTCCTTTTTCATGTAATAACATCTTAATGGACAAATTTAAAGAGTTCAAGTACTTACCACGATATCCTTTGAAGAAGTACCTCTCTGCTTCACTGAAACTCTTTCTTTGATCAACTGCAAACTCTGTAATGAAGCCTTCTAGCACACTCACAAGCCAGAAGTCTACTTCCTGCGAAATGGGGTTATCTATGCTCTTCACGGTGTGAATCAGCTCTGGTGTCCACACGATGTTCCTTTTCTACTTGAATATATGCTTATCAGTCAAATTTGATAACCAATCGTACAACTCATTTCCATAGGTCACAAAAAATATCTGATGCAGGTCTGTGAAGATATGTTTTTGTAACCAGTCCTCTGTACTCAACGTAGGACTCTTGTTTTCTGTAGCAGCGAATTCTTTTTCCTTAGACCCAACCCACTGGTTGAGTTCTTATTTAGTAGGATGCCAATAGAACATTAGCTCTGTAATGTGTTCAAAGATGGAAACGGAACCATTTGTTGGTTGCTAGTGGGAAGACCTGGGTTTACTTGTAATGTACCAACAATACCCCTAGCTCACTGGCCCTTTAGGCGACAGACCGCAGAATAGCCTGAAGGCTCACCCGAAGTGATCTGATATGGGTTGGCTGAAGACTCAAATGTCCTCAATTGGGTTCTATAGCATCCTGATGGATCTTATCTCTTCTATCCAACAAGACCTCTCTGCAAGGGGTTGTTTCTCTCCTCCGAGCTGACTCTGCTACAGGACTGGCTCTTAGTGCACCGCAGCTTCCAGGACGATGCACAAACTCTCTTCTCCGCTCAACCCTTAGCCTGCGATATCTCACACCACAGCTTCTCCGACAGTGCAATATCACCTTTCTGCACCATGATATCTCCTATGGAAATACTTAATATGCCCAATAATTCGCATGGTCTAACGGTTTTCTCTCGAGGTATAATAACTCAGACACCTTCAATAGGGTGTTAAACAATCTTACTTGAACTTCCACGGTTCAACACACTTAACATCAAATGTACTCAACTTGCTGAACTAAGTATACTGGAATTACTTAACACAGTAACTGCTAGCTCTACTGTGTGAATCAAGCACTGATAAACTCATATGCAGAATGCTTGATACATTCAACTTGCATTTAACCTTCTATAATGTTGTAAACTAAATGAGGACAAATTAATCCCCCAAATATTTGAACCAATCAATACATGCTCAGTGAGTGCCGGAACAAGTGTCAGATCGAGCAACTAGAAGAACCACTGCGTGGGAAACAAGAGTTTGTCAATTGATCAACATTTAATCAAAAGCTAAGGTTTCATTTTATAAATTAAAACCCAACAAAATAATAAATAAAATAATGAAAAATATCAAAAATTCACTTGTTAGAGCACCTTGTAATGTTGCCCTTGAAAAGGCATATTCAAGCATAAAACACAACTAGATAAAGTTCAATATACTTGATCTCATGGAACTTTGGACTAGAAATAAGGTGCTGAACAAGCAAAAACAGGAGGCCATCATCTCCCCCAGACTGAAGACCTTGCATTTCCCAATGCAAGAAAGTTTTTCCCCAGGCATACAAAATTGAAACTCAAAATAGAGGACCAAAATTTGGGTTAAATTCCAGAAACCGAAGCTGAAGTGTTAAACAAGACTTGTACTTGAGGAGGAGATGGAGCTGTTTTCTGCTATACATTAATCAAGTTTTCAAGTTTTTTGTCCTTTTTCCTTAACTGCTTCCTGAGACTACGATTGGATCCAGTAATGTCATCAACTAAGGTTTGCAAAGATGCTACTTTAGCCTTCAAAACTGTGTTTTCTTGTTTGACAAATCAGTCCAATCTAACATATTCTTGGAACTGTTTAGTCAACTTAAAATTTCTTTGTCGAAGTATTCAGCCCCCTGAGCTGAAGCATCTAACCGGTGAGATTTGACAAACTTCAGATCAGATTTTAAAGTTGGTGATGCTAAAAAAATGAAATGGCAATGAAGAATTTGTGACAGGACTTGGTATTGAAGGATTATGATGGGAGTCATTTGAATCAGAACCACCATGTGCAGATGAAGAAGTGGACGAGGAAAACTGAACATGAACAGGTGTCTTACCTTTAGATCCTATCTTCTTCTCTTGAGCAGCCATACTATGGGTAAACCTACGGGTTGATGAAATAGACAATTTTCCATAATCAGGCTGACCTTGCCCACTCTCAAACTGAAAGTTTACTTGCTTCCCTTTTTACCTCCAAGACTTCTTGATATGGGACCTTCCTTCCTTATTACAACTCTTGACTTCTTGTTCCTGAATATTACTAGTTTGACATTTAGAAGCATTCACAAAGGACACTTTGTCAATAAGACCAGGAATAAGAGGTTTGCTTGCTTCATTAACCAGGGTGAATTAATATGGGAATTGGACAATTCATATAGAAATTGTTCCCATACTTGATTATTTTTCAACTCAGATAAAATGATCATCTTGATAAGCCCATGATGATACATGCTATGAGTAGGATTTTCTACATTTTTCCTAATCTGAGAAACCATCCTACCCAAACTTTTCCAGAAATGAAATGGAAAGTTAAGGAGCTTACCAAATTCAAAATGTGCAAGCAATCGAAAGTGATAGGCTTTGAAGGTAGAGAATCGACCCTCACAAGTAATGCGCCTGGTGATGATTACTAAGGGACTAATAAATTATTCTATGATCCATAGCTTTGAAAATCCTATTTCACCCTTCATAGCCAAGAATTCAAGTTTAAAAACTTAATCATAGTCTTTGCATGACAGCTTGAAGTTTTTTACACTAGTGATCCCCTGTTTAAAAATATAATGGAAAAGGAAAAAAAAATATAATGGCAAAGGAAAATAAAAATAAAAATATGATGGTAATGCCAGACGTGCTAAGGAAATTATAGCAGATCAAGGCACATACTTCCCGCACTGCCTTGCCTTATAATGATATCGACACGTCCCAGAAAAATTCATAGCCTTAAGACATATCAAATGCAAATTTAACCATGGAGTTAGGCTTTGGATGTTAGTAAATTAATGACATAAAAATTAAAAATGACAAACTATAAAATAATCAATAACATAAAATAAAAATTTTCCAAGGTGTATATGTCATTAAATTACTTACAAAGGAGAGGTGGCTTATCATCTCTATGGAATATAATGTGTTAAGGTAAATCCTCATAATTTCATCAATTTTTAAATTAGAAAGATGCCTGGCTTTTAACAATAAAGATAACTCCAGCGTTCTGAACATTACCTTTAAAATTCAATTTACGAGTTTTGCAGAACTCATTCCATTACTTGATCCAGTCTGAGTCTAGTATTTTCAGGTCCAGACACAGAAGTATTTTCAAACTTGCAAGGGTGGAAATGATTACCAGCAGGGTGATGATGTTATCAGCAAGGGAAAATAACCGTCTTTCTTCAAAATGTCCAACTTTTGTGAGTTGAAAAGACAATTAAAACTGCCTGAAAAATCAAATAATTGTCTGTCTTCAAAATGTCCAACTTTTGTGAGTTGAAAAGACAATTAAAACTGCCTGAAAATTTTGTTTTATCCAGCAGGCTCCTTGCACAGTTACCATTATTCAGTGGTTACTTCTTCATATGACCACACATAAACAAATATAAGTCATAAAACTATTCATTATTGTCAATACAAAAATAGAATTAAAAACAATCCATAGGCTATCAATCTCACTCTTGCATCTACTATTAAAAATATTCAAAACTTCAACCCATAAGCACAGACTTTTTCCTCTTTATCCATAGAGAAATTCTTCACCAAAATATGTTCCTTCTAAAAACAAGACAAGAGGAGTACCAAATGAGGCCCAAAATAGTTTACTGGCCAACTTGACTCAGCTTCACACAAGAAAGTTTGAGTGGCGAAAAAAATAAGGTTCACAGCTATGTTCATTGAATCATTAAACGTTAGTACACTCTAGAGGCATAAACCTCTTCTATAATAAAGATCAGGTAACAAAGACTTAAAGCATCTGAAAATGATTATCGACTGGCTTATTACAAATAGTTCTCTTTAATTTTCATTTAACCCAACATGGCTTCTCTTTAACATTTACATAGGTACATTGTTCACACAGCCAAGTATAAATGAGGATTTTTTTTTTTTAAATAGATATCAAAGTCAGAACCCACTGCCGGCGAGCCTGTTTAGTACTCCGGTGGGGTAACTGTAATACCTACGAAAATTCTTCCCCATGAAGAATGCCCCATTGCCAACAGGCCTGTTCAGTACCCTGATGGGTTTACCTGTTTATACCACAGGTCGGTACCCGCTGCCAGCGAACCTGTTCAACATCCTGGTGGGTTAACCTCTTACACCCTTTTTCTACCAGAGGCCCTTGTCCCAATTCATCTTAAAGATAAAATTTATAATTTTCTTACGCATAGATGAGTGGGGGAGCAGTTCTGAAAACCTTCTAGGAGTGGGATGGTATTAAAATTGGAAGAGCTTTCTTGAAACATGCCTATAAAGATTTGTCCGTATGAAAAACTAACCCCTATAACTGTATAAATTGAAAGACATGAGGTGGTTGGAATTATTTATAATATATATGTATATTTAATACAATGAAAGCCAATGGATAATGATCAAAAGACCCTTCAGTCTTGAAAACCATCCCGAATAAAATTATTGTGGTGCCTGTTTGGATAATAACTCAATGTCCCCAACTATTACTACTTGTAAAAATATCCTCATTCAATCCAGTGTGAAACCAAGTAAAATGGCACTAGTATACTATGAGTTCATAAGTGAAACCCCTTGAGGCTGTAAATCACTAATAGAGGCACAGCTAGACAAGAGAAAATATGTATGAATAAAGAAGAATAAGTCTTTGTAAAAGAATTGAACTGAACTCAATAAGTCTTGCAGTTATGATGAAAAACATTTTTCCTTCAGCTTTTACTTAATACAGGTATCCAACAATTCAACAAAACCAACAAGCATATTTGGGGTATCTTTCAAATTTTTTTTATTTAAATCAAGAAAATTCTAGAAAATTATTTTATAAAAATCAGCCTTCTAAAATAACAAAGGTAATGAAAGAACTTCCCTTTTTGGATGCCCTGAGTTTTTTGTAAATAGAAAATACCTTCAACCGCTGTCCATTACCACAAATGCAACCTGTTCATCGCCAATTGGTCTTATGTTTACAGAACCATTATTAAAAACAGTCACAATTTCATATTACCCTTTGGCATTTTTCCTTGCTATGAGCTGCTGTTATAATAAATTTTCTGAAAGTATGGATTGGAGAGAAGGTATAAATTCTGGTTAAAGATCTTATCATTTTATTGAAAAAAAAAACAACGAAGCTGCATTAATTTCTAAACTAAACATGCAACTTTTTTTTATTTATATACATATTTTCCTATTCTATCTAAGAAGAAAGAAAACATTTCTATTCAAGTATATGAAATCTTCCAATGTAACCAAGTGCGAAGTAAGATTAAAAATATACCTTTATCCACATATGAAAAAGTTTCCGCAATGATTACCTAGATATGGAGAACCAACCGACTTACTTGCTTCTGCAACGAAAGGTGTTGGAGGAAATGGTGTTGTAGTCTGGTTACCTCTTGGAACCAACTTTCAAAGTAGTTATGGTAGTCACCTTCCTTCATCATATCATGTAGATCCCCTTCTTCTGATTGATTGATTTCGAAAGTACATAGAGGATCTGCTAATACCTCCTCAATTTTAGGCTGCTTTCCATCGAATGTAATCCCCAAGTTGTCAATTTCCTTTGCAATTTGGAAAGGAATTTTTTTTTTTGGCTCTTGGGACTTTGGTTCATTTGTTATGTCAGGAGAGGTAGATAATATCTTAACTACTGTCAGGATGTGTTCTACCTGATAAGAATAATTCCCAACTGCAACTAGGATTTGAGAAAGTTTTCCCAAAGTGATAGTTACTTCTGAATCCATTTTTGTCAGTTGTCTTGTTCATGTCTCGCACAAGGATCAATGTCTGGGGCTCTTACAGCACCCAAGTTTTTCTTTTTATTTGGTTTATATATGTTTTAAATGATTCTAATCAAGACTATCTACCACTAAAAACATATTTACGCCAATCAAACACACGCTGCTCTTGTATAAAATAAAACACTCTTGAAATTAAATTGCAGAAAGTAAACACACCCAAACTTGCAAAAAGAAAAACACACTTGCATGAAATTAAATTGCAAGAAAGTAAACACGCCTTACAGGAAAGGTAAACACACTTTTGTAGCAAAATAAATCAAACATGTGAAAAAGAAAACACACTTGTGAGAAGGAAACAACAAGGATTTGGGGCAACCCACTAAAGTGGATGCGTCAGGCTGTTACACCATGGGAATCCCGTAGTGAAATCGTCTTTGCGTCTTATCATTTCCCCTCCATCTTGTTGTTTCATGTAAAGGAAACCTATCTACCCCTATCTACCTTAACTTCACAGCCAACAAATTCGTAGAAAATGAGCAAAATACCAGCTTACCTTGGAGAAACTCCCCGGCAACGGCGCCAAAATGTTGGGTAAAATTATCACTAATTAATTTACCTTCGATTTAATTATCAACCAGGAAACGTAAACTTTGAGTTACTACACTGCAAGGTAAAATGGTTTCAAGCTCATGCCTAAGGTAACTTTAATCTACTCACACACAAATGTAACTCCTAAAATGAACTATTCTACAGAACAACCAAGATCTGAGGCTGTTAAACCTCATCTAAGAAAAGAAATCAATCCTCTAAGTGCTATTTACAATCCTCTAAGCTGTGGAAATTCTTTCCAAAAACTTAACAATTTGATTCTCAATACTTTGACAGAGGAAAAGAATTCGAATCCAACCTGCCTAGCCACTCTTTCTATTGGTTTCAAGCCTTCTATTCATTCAACCAAATCTACAAATGAATATGAAATTGTCCCTAAATTAGGTACCCTATTTCTATATGCTCATTAACACAAACCGGTTTGTTTCCATACATTCTACAATACTAACCAATCCAGTATAAACACACATCTATTTTCAATTCTAAACCTTGTCAAACTACTAGCATACACATACATAAAAGATAGCATCAAATATAAAAAATAAATGATGTAAATGTGCTTACAACAATGGAAGGGAGCAAGACTATTCATACGCAACGAAAGTTGAAAGAGCTATTTGATAGATCATATGAATGTTATAAACTCTACAACTTGTAACTCTGCAAACTCTTTAAGCTATATAAAAATTCTGCAAACCCTTACAATGTTTAGAAACGTTGCAAACTCTTTAAGCTATGAAAGCTCCTAACTATGAAGTCTAACCCTCCAATCCCCAATACCATAGCTTGATTTAGTTCTGAATATGAAGGAAGATAGCATTTAAATTTGGCACATTTCACTATTCTTGTTATCACTCAATCCTACAGTTTACTGAATCAGATCTACTCAAATTACTCAGGCCTGTTCATGCAAATAATGTAAGCCAATCCAACGCAAGCATCAATACATATTTCCAACCATGAATCTATGAAATTTATCAACACACTAATATACAAAGAACAGTATTGAAACAAAATGATATATAATTTTACTTACAGTGGTAAAGAAAAGAGAAAACTATATAGACGTCAAGAGTTGAAGGTGGGCCCGGCCTTCAACACTTCCAAATCTGAAATTGAAGCTTTAAGAAAGAAAATGCAGCAGACGATTAATTAATTAAAAATTAGAGTTTTATAGTATACCCTGTCTCATCCTTCTAAGGATTTATTTATACATCAATATATGGATAAGATCCATCCCAAAAAAATTAGAAATTCATGCAACCACCCAGAAAACGACCAACACCAAAATATGGAAAACCACGTCTGTTCTAGAAAGAATTTCTCCACATTCGTTCAGAAATTCTGAAAATTTCTTTCGTATAGGGGTAAATGGGGCCATTTATGAAGTGGGTTTTGAACCATTTTGAATAATTCCCAACCATTTGCTCAGAAATTGAGCCCGAAATCAGGTTCCTCGTTAATGATAGGAATGCCATTGCCAGATTGCTTGAGATTAGGGCCACGACTGCTGGAGGAAACAAAGCATTTGAATGATGATTGATAGCTCATAATCCATATTGAAACGACCAAGCATAAAATCCATGAGTAATTTTGGACAAATGAATCCCCCAAATATCTGAACCAATCAATATAGGCTCAGTGAGTGCCGGAACAAGTGTCGGATCGAGCAACCAGAAGAACCACTGCGTGGGAAACAAGAGTTTGTCAATTGGTCAGCATTTAATCAAAAGATAAGGTTTCATTTTATAAATTAAAACCCAACAAAATAATAAATAAAATAATGAAAAATATCAAAAATTCACCTGTTAGAACACCTTGTAATGTTGTCCTTGAAAAGGCATATTCAAGCATAAAACACAACTAGATAAATTTGAATATACTTGATCTCATGGAACTTTGAACTAGAAATAAGGTGTTGAACAAGCAAAAATAGGAGGCCATCACTGTCGGGATATCACTTACTGTTTTGGGATTTTCTATTTTGGTGCTGATTCTATCTCTGAGGAAGTTGCGGGGTTTTCTCCTTTGTGGTTTCCCCAAGGAAAAACACTGTGTTCATTGTCTCTTGTGTTTGATTGTTGTTCTTGTTATTCTCTCAGTTAAAGATCCTAATAATTCTAGCTTAATGTTGAAAAACTAATAGTAGGTTCTCTCGCCATTGACAGTTTTGGGAATACATCAATGTCCCCTGACTGATGGATTCTTCCAAGTGTTCGGCCTCAACACATTTATCCGCACTTGTTAGATTGCACTCTAGTACCTTGATTCCCATTTTCATTATCGGTGGGTGATCTCACGTCTGTTAATGGTATACATCAATGACCGGTAATCAAATGATGGACTACTATGTTCAACCTTGACACCTCTATTCACATAGTAGGACATGTACTCGTAGCGGTTTGTGTAGAAGAATTTCCATATTGGTGGCATTTCCTATATTCTACCTCCTTTATCGTGCCAGTGTTCATGAGATTTCAGCTCTCGTGAATTGATTCCAGTGTATGTCAGATATCTGCAGCCATTATGGAGATCTTGATCCATGGTATATCTTCAGCTTTCATGGAGATCTTAGTCCTTTGTATATCTTCATCATGAATATTTTGATCTATTGTATATTGTATGTGGCGATGAGCACGCATGTCACAGTTTGTATCTCATGCCTATTCATGTCCATTGTACTCTTATGTATCTTGGACTTCTATATGTATTTGCAGTCATGTGTAGAGTTTGATTATTGTATTATACTGTTGGATGGTTGGTTCTTCCACCTTGTTCTTCATCACTCCACTTCTGGGATGGATTTATAATGTATTTCGGCCATCATGTTACCCCTCTGACCTCACACATTAGGGGGAATCTGTTATAGCTTATTTTACCACACATGGTTGATCACACTTTTATGGCCTTCCTTGTCCCTCTGTAGACTCTTTGGACCCCATGGATTCTGTTGATGTATTTGTAACTTTGGAATGTATTCATCTATGTATCTTATTTATTGTAACCCGATGTTTATTACGGGATGTATCTATTATGTAATTGAGCCATGTTGTCATGCCCCGATGTTCCAATTGGGAGGATCTATAATGTAAACAAGTCATGTCAAGTCATAGTGGGTAACCCTCTGATTGTCTAAGGGTTAAAGTCCCCGTAGTTTTGGGGCACTAAGGTTATTAGACTTTCCTAGTAGAGGTCGGCCCTAGTAGGGTTTTAGTCATGTTGGGATTAGTATAAATAGAGAACTGGAATCTCTATTTATCACACAACTCATACACACTCAAGTGTAGCGCATAGTTGAGGACGGAGAAGACACTGGGGCTAGACAAGAAGAATATTACTGCTGTCGGAATATCACTTACTGTTTTGGGATTTTACTGTTTTGGTGTTGATTCTATCTTTGAGGAAGTTGTGGGGTTTTCTCCATTTATGGTTTCCCCAAGGAAAAACACTGTGTTCATTTCCTCTTGTGTTTGATTGTTGTACTTGTTATTCTCTCAGTTAAAGATCCTAATAATGCTAGGCTAATGTTGAAAAACTAACATGGTATTAGAGCTAACCTAAGAAGAAGACACTGTGTAGCTGTGGGAAGTAGGGATTCCTAGTTTGTGGATCTTTCTCCACATATTTTCAGAAAAATTAAGGTGGAATAACTCTCCTCCTTAGGGTGCATCTTTCTGTCAAAGCAGAATCCAATTCTGAGGTTTTTCAGTTTTGGACCCGACACTACTGCTGGAAATTAGGGCTTTTCACAGAAGAGGAATTTTTCAGTGATCCCAGGCCTAGATTGATCTCCTCCCCAAAATAAAATTTAGGGATAAATTTCAAGGAATTTGGTTGGATAGAACTCCGGAAAAGCAAAACCCTAATCTGCTCCTGAACCAGCTCTGCAGGATTTCAGCTCAAGTTTCAAATCCGACATCTTGACCTAGTAAGATCTAAGATCCTTTGTATTTCCATTTGAGGTTCTCAGTTAATATGTCTCATCATACCAAGCTTGATGAAAATATTGAGGGAGCTGATAACTTCTGAGCCTGGAAGTATAGGATCTCCCTGGTCCTGGAAGAGAATTAATTAGACTCCTACATTCATGAGGAGGTTCCAGTTCTAGAGGGAGATGAGGAAAAGGCCTTACATAAGAAGAGAATGGTTATGGAAAAGAGGATCATTGCTGATTCTATCAAGGATCACATTATCCCATAGGTGTCCTCTCTCAAGACACCTAGAGCTATGTTTGATGCCCTAACCAAATTGTTTGAAGGGAAGAACATAAATCGGAAGATGACTCTGAGGAATCAACTGAAGAATGTGAAGATTCAGAATGCAGAGACTGTCCAGTCTTACTTAACAAGGGTTTCTCAGATCAAGGAACAATTAGAAGTTGTTGATGAAGAAGTGGAAAATGCAGAGATTGTGATGACTACTTTCAATGGCCTTCCTAGGTCATGGGATTCTTCCATCCAAAGAATCTATGCTAGAAAGAAGTTAGTCAAATTCAGAAAACTATGGGAAGAATGTTCTCAAGAAGAAGCTCGGATGGCAGCTCGAGAAGAGAATATGGGAAGTGAATATCAATCTCTCACAGTTCACTCCAAGAAAGGCAGAAGAAAACCTCATTACTCCAAAGGTAAGGATCCTCATCATAGAGATAACATTAGAAAGGACCTATCTAAAATAATATGTTATACATGTGATGAAAAAGGACACTATGCAAAAGACTGTCCTAAGAATAGGGTTCACTCTCATAAGAAGAAGGGGAACAAAAGAAGACATCATGCTCATGCTACAGAGGATGATGAACCATCCAAGAAGAGATCTGGATATGAAAGTGAAGATTCTTCAAGCGAGGATGAATATGTTTTGATTTCTGCTCTCACAGGTAACATTACTCATGGAAGTGATGATTGGCTTGTAGACAGTGGGGCTTCCAAACACATGACTAGATTCAAGGAATTCTTTGTGAGACTGTCAGAACATGAATCACCTCACAAGGTGAAGCTAGGAGATGACTACCAATATCCAATAAAAGGTAGTGGGGAATCTTCATATAAACTAGAATCTGGTAAGTCTCTAACAATGAAAGAAGTATTGTTTGTGCCAGGACTCAAGAAGAACCTTATCTCCATATCAGCATTGGATGCAAAAGGAATGAGAGTTGCATTCATAGATGGTCAAGTCATCATGTGGCCAAGAGGAAAGACCATCGATGATGCAGTGGTGATTGGAGAACAAGAAGGAGGTTTTTACAAGCTGAAGGGCCATCCAGAACAAGCCTTGGTCCATGAAATAGTAGAGCCAAATGAGCTTTGGCATAGAAGGCCTACACATGTGCATTACAGAGCACTACTTATTGCAAGCAAAGTTGTTGAAGATCTTCTATAATTTCAAGAAAAACATGATGGGGTTTGAAAACGATGTGCGAAAGGAAAGAATACAAAGAAGACATTTCCTAGCAGCAAAAGAAAATCCAAAGGAATCCTAGAAATCATTCACTCTGATGTATGCGGTCCTATGACATCAAACTCACTAAGCGGGTGTGCATACTATGTTTCTTTTATTGATGATTTTTCTAGGAAGACATGGGTTTACTTCATGAAAAACAAAGATGAAGTATTCAGCAAATTCAAATAATTCAAAGCCTTAAATGAGAACCACACTGAAAAGAAGATCAATACTTTTCGATCAGATAATGGCAGAGAATTCACTTCAAATGAATTCAAATAGTTATGTAAAGAATCAGCGATTAAGAGGGATTTTTCCACTCCTTATAATCCACAACAGAATGGGATTGTGGAATGGAAGAATAGAACTATCATGGAAGCCGCAAGAGCCATGCTTCATGATCAAGATCTTTCTATGCATCTTTGGGTGGAAGCTACCAGAACAGAGGTGTATGTACAGAACCGTACTCCACATAGAGTACTCAAGAACAAGACTCCTAAAGAAGTCTTCTCTGACAAGAAACCATAAGTCATCCATCTCAGAATATTCAGTTGTCCAGTGTACATACACATTCCAAAAGAGAAGAGGACTAAATTAGATCCTTCAGGAAAGAAGGGTATATTTGTGGGATACTCTAAAAGCTCGAAGGCTTACAGAATATATTTCCTAGGATACAAGAAGACTGACATTAGCAGGGATGTGAAATTTGATGAAGACACAGCTTACAACAAATCCAGAAAAAGACCTGTTGAAGAACCTGAAGAAGCAGAAGCACCCAAAATTCATGATACAACCATGAATGAAGAAACTCAAG
This sequence comes from Pseudotsuga menziesii, assembly GCA_001517045.1. Lineage (NCBI taxonomy): Eukaryota > Viridiplantae > Streptophyta > Pinopsida > Pinales > Pinaceae > Pseudotsuga > Pseudotsuga menziesii. The sequence goes on from LPNX010320527.1 coordinate 39,939, forward strand.
AAGAAGATCGAGATTTCGAAGAACCACAAAGACCTGTAGATCCACCACTAGAGAAGAATCATCATAAGAGGAAACCTGCTTGGGTACGTGAAATTATCCAAGGTGCGGAAAGATATGGGGCTCCAGAATAAAATCACAGAGAAAGAAAAATGACCAAATCCTGCTCCAGGTATGTAGCTTTACTATGTGATTTCATTGATAGAGAACCTTCCAGTTATGAAGAAGCGGCATAACGGAAAGAATGGAAGGATTCTATGATAGAAGAATACGAATCAATCATGAAGAATGATGTTTGGGATATTATCCCAAGACCAGAAGGGAAGTCATTTGTAACTTCCAAATGGATCTACAAGATCAAGCATGTTGCAGACAGTAGCATTGAAAAATATAAAGCAAGATTTGTGGCTCGAGGTTTCTCTCAGAAAGAAGAAATAGATTATGAAGAAACCTTCACACCTATAGCCAGATACACTTCCATCAGATCAATACTTGCTCTAGTTGCAGTGATGAAATGGAAGATACACCAGATGGATGTCAAAACTGCTTTCTTGAATGGTGTAGTGGAAGAGGAAGTGTATGTAGAACAACCACTTGGTTTTGAGACACATGACAGGGAGTCTCATGTATGCATATTGAAGAAAGCCCTATACGATTTGAAATAGACACCCAGGACCTAGTATGGTAGAATTGACATCTTTCTATCCAATTTGGGCTTTACCAAAAGTAAAGCAGATTCCAACCTATACTATAAGGTTGAAGATGGAAACCCAGTGATGCTTCTACTATATGTAGATGATCTATTTGTGATAGGTACGGATGGGTTGATTGCTGATACGAAGAGAAATATTGTTGCTGAGTTCGAAATGAAGGACTTGGGGATGATGCATTACTTTTTAGGTATGGAGGTGCGGTAGAGTATAGATGGAATCTTCCTTGGAAAAGGGAAGTATGTAGTAGAGATCCTCAAGAGGTTTGGGATGATGGACTGCAAAGCCATGACCACACCTATGGCATCGAACCTGAGGCTATTGAGTGATGCTTCATCAAAGTCAGTTGATGCTATGATGTATTGTCAGATGATTGGGTCCTTGATGTATCTGACGAACATGAGACCAGATATTTGCTTTGCTATGAACGCCTTGAGCCAGTTCCTGACAGATTCGAGACATGTTCACTTGATTGCTGCAAAGCATATTCTGAGGTACCTAAAGGGTACAGTTGATTATGGGCTCAAGTGCGATGCGAATCAGAATATTAACCTAGAGGGTTATGTTGATTCAGATTGGGAAGGCAGTGCCATCGATAGGAAGAGCACTTCAGTATGTTGCTTCAGTATGGGATTAGGTGTGATCTCTTGGTTTAGCAAGAAGCAATCCAATGTGGCACAGAGTACAGCTGAAGCAGAGTATGTCACAGCTTGTTCAACTAGTTGTGAGGAAGTATGGCTGCGGAAGCTACTGTCTGATATATTTGATCTCTAGTTGGATGGTACTTGTATACATTGTGACAACCAGAGTTGCGTGAAGTTGTTAGAGAATCCAGTGTTCTGTTGGCTGTGATGGGCAGACCCGGGTTTACTATACTCAACCAACAACACCCCTAGCTCACTGGCCCTTTCGGCGACAGACTGCAAAGCGGCCTGAAGTCTCACCTGAAGTGATTCTAATGGGTTGGCCAAGGACTCAAGCGTCTTGGACCAGGTTCTATTGCAATCCTAGTTGCGACTCACAGCTCTTCTAGCTGCGAGGTCTCTTTCTCTACGCATCGTGCGATCTTCTACTCATGTCGCGTGACCTCCTCGTCTCGCAGCTCTTCTAGTCGGGGGATATTCCTTTATACCATCATGCGGTCCTTTTCTACGTCGCGCACTTTCCCTAATTCGCGATATCTCCAACCTTACCTCGTCGCCGTGCAGCGTGCGACACGCAACTCCTGCCCAACGCTAAGTCCTTAACCTGCAGTATCGCACACCACAGCTCCTTTGTCGATGCGGTATCACCTCTCTGTGATATCCTACCTCCGCGGCTTAGCGCACTTAGCGTTGCTCGTGTCGATGTGCAAGACTTAACATACAAGGCTGTTCAATACAACGACTAGTGACCGTTTCATGCAAAGCATAAATGAACCACATATAATATGCCAAAGACTTCGACTTATGTTTATCCTTCTATGTTACTGTGAAATAATTAATACATTCATTCATTAAACTGTAAACAAAGTCCATGAAATGACTGAGAACTGCATAAGTAAACATAACACATAAACCAATCACATAACACTTTATTTTAACGTGGTTCACCTCTAGGATGGAAGTTACGTCCACAGAACTGTGTTTTCTTATAGCTCAGGGGAAGGTAAAACACAGTTCTGCTGCACCGCATATGCAGCTCAATATCTTCTCTCTTAGATCTCTTTTCTTCTCTATATTGCTCTCCTACAATATACTCTTCCCTCTCTGTCGATCCCTGTGGATCGTTACATGCACGCTCTATAATCCAGCTACTGGTTACAGTAAGATTGCTACCGCTAATAACAGAACCAGAGCTCAACACTATTACAACACAAGATAATTATCAGCTAACAGACTCAATGGCTAACTATATGTTATCCGACTAGATGGATGGCCTAAAATGCCCAAAATGCCAACCTTTTACAATACAAAATATATCCCTTTATAGGCAGCCCAAGGGTCTTGCCATTACAACACTGTCGGCCTATCTCAACAGTAACCCAAACCCTAACTAGTGACAGTCGGCCATATCTGTACTTGAGGTAGCCACTTTTTGTCACACCACAGCTCTCTGCAATCTTCCATGCTTCTCGGCACTGATCATGGGTACTGTGCACCGCTTTGATTTTCTGTCCTTCGCCTTCAATGCTTCAGCCTCATTGCTCCTTCTCCTTTATGAGAATCGCTAAGCCCTCCTGTCTTCCGCCGCTGCCTTCAATGCAATGGGTGAGCTCTCTCTTCTCGGCCGCTCAGGTATCGTTGCCTTTCTTGAATTTTCTATCTTAAAAGTCATGGTTTCTGGCTCTACTCTACAGCTGGAAACGTGCTACGGCGTCGTAGCTCTATCTTATCTTCTTTTCGCTAAAACTTATCTCTCTGCTAAACTAGTAGCTTCTTTTGTAGCTGCGGGACCCTGCTCCAATAGTCCCCTAACACTTACTTGTGGCTTGTCCCTGAGCCACTATCAGCGGGCTTCTCCTGCTATAGCTTTGCCTTGGCTTCCTGCGAAGTCCTCTGCAACCTGTCTCGAAGTCTTGCGACTTCCTTCTGCATCACTTCGACACGCTCTTTATAGTTTATGTAACTTGGTTCACTGGGCTCTCTTATCCTTCCTGCCCGATGTCATGGTCTTGCTCTCGTCGCTCCTGAAACCTTTTAAGAACCTTCTAGTGTTTGAAAGGTCTGCCACAGATATCCTTTCCTCTTTATCTGGGTTAGAAATTTTATCACAAGGAAAATCTATATCTTCCAGCCTTCTCAAACATTTCATTCAGTCTGGATCCTTGTATATGAAAGGGATACAAACCATGAATTCCATTCCGAGAACAAGCCTTTGTTTGCATTCTGGAATTCTACCGTCTGCTGGGTTTGCTATCCTCTTCCATTTTTCTTCTCTTCAAGGTGCTCCAGGTACACATGCTGCCTCTGATCGTCAGATTTTCGTTTCGTTTCCTTCGCAATATCTTGTGCTTCTCTTAACTGATCAGATAGGTCGGTGACCTTCTCCCGTTGCTTTCTTTTTCTCATTTTTACTTTCTGCCTGGCGGGAGATTTCTTCTCATCATTCTTCCGCTCTGCTTTCTTATCTTCAGTGGTCAGCTCAGCATTCTTCTTCTCGTTAGTAGAGACGTTGGTGACAAATTCTACTTCTGGCGCTTGATTCTTCATCCTTAGTGGCTGTCTGACTTGTGATGTACTTAATTTCACAACCATGGGCGGCGTCGTCATGGCGGACCTACGGCCACCAGGGTCGAAGCATCTTGGCATGTCTTTTAGAGGTTCGTCCTCGAACAGAACCCTCTCAGTACAAAACGGCGGACGTGCAATGGCTGCAACTTCTGAAAATCACAGCACTCTGTAACAAGCTTAGCTCTTCACAGGGAATTCTTAACAATGCACTCTACAGCTCTCGGTTTTTCGGCAAATGTAACCATCCCAATTGAATACTTTCTACTTTTATACCCAATACGATAATCCCGGACGCAACGGTCATCTATACTGAACCCATCGGTCATCATCAATGCCTGGACAAGACCACATCCGTCATCCGATCCTTAATAAATGAGGAAATCCGATCGAATTTCCCTCGAAGCATGTGTGTACAGGCACTGGTCTCGTCGGAGATATTAAAAATCTAGAAAAATTTATTATACTGCTGCCAAATCTACGGTAAGATATACCGGTCATTACCTCATTAACTACCTGTCATATGGTGACTTAACTGGCCCTCTGTCGGTTGCAAAACTGAGTACGTGGCACGAGGAAACATCGCACTGCCGCGATGCGACTCCGCATCACCTGCGTAAAACAATACTACCTTCTTCTTCTTTTTTAGATCTTTTTTTTTTTTTAAATGAACCGACCTGATGCGATTCCTCATACTTAGAATAATACCTGCCGGTGTAGACTAGTTCCCGGTGCGATGCCTCCTTTCAACTACACTGGACATCTGCACCACCATAAACTAGCTAAGCTAGGGCTGAGAGGCGAGGTGGCTATCACTATAGAGCTTAAGCCTACTGCCATTAATCTATGTGGGAAGAAGCTCCCCATTCATCTGGCTGAGCTGAACGGCACCTCCCTCTGTGACTTGTTGTATCTGATATGGCCCCAGCCAATGCGTCTTGAAATTTCCTGTAAACTTAATGAATTTGCTGTCATAGAGGAGCACTAGGTCTCCAATCTGAAAAGTCTTATTCTTAATGTGTCTTTCATGCCAAGCTTTTTCTCGTGTCTTCTGCACTTTCTGATGGAATTTGGCGACGAATATATCTTCTTCTAAGGCAAGCAGCTGTGCTAGCCTTTCCTCCACTGTGTCTGTATTAGTCATCCCGGTAATCTGAGCGATTCTTAAACTGGGAAGAATATACTCCATAGGCATAACAGCCTCCTGTCCATACACCAAGCTGAAAGGTGTGTGTCCCGTAAGTTTCTTTCATGTGGTCCTGTATGCCCATAATACATCGTTAACTCTGAGGTCCCAATCATTCCTTTGGCTATTGCAGATCTTAGTAAGAGCATTTTCTAAAATATTATTAAAGGCCTCCACCGTACCATTAGCCTGGGGGTGGTAGGAAGTGCTCTTATGGTGCTGAATCTAGAATTCTTTTGTCAATGCCTCAATGGTGCTGTTCAAGAAATGTGTACCTTGATCACTCATCAAAATTACTAGGCATCCAAATCTACTGATGATGTTCTCAAAAATGAACTGTGCGGCTATAGTAGCATCAAAATTTCTTACTGCTTTGGCCTCTACCCATCTGGTGAGGTACTTTGTTGCAGTGATAATATATCTCGCACCAGTGCGCTTTCCTGGTGGGTTGATAGGACCCACAAAATCTATAGCCCATTTGTCAAATGCGCGCAGCGTGACCTGCGGTCACAGCGGCATTTCATCATGTCGTGAGGGTTTTCCTACCCTTTGGCAGATATCGCAGCATCTGCAAAAGTCCTTGGTGTCCTTATGAAACGTAGGCCACCATAATCCTGCCTCCAGGATTTTCTACGTAGTTGGCTTTCCTGCAAAATGACCTCCTACAGTTCCTGAATGTGCCTCTCTGATAATAGCGTCTTTTTCATGTGGCATCACACATCTGCGCAGAACTTCATCCGGACCTAACTTGTATAGGTGTCCTGCGATGAGGGTGAAGTATGCTGCTTTAACAACCAACTGCTTCTTTTACTGCTTAGTAAACTCATCAGGTGCTACTCCTGTAGTGAGAAATTGAATAATATCGGCATAGTACTCATCTGCGATCTGGATAGAAAACAATGGTGCATCTGGCAGATTGTCATCTAGGTTACTTGGCTCTTCTCCTGAGTCTATCCGCGACAGATGATCAGGTCCAGCATTCAGTCTGCCTAGTTTCACGATGATTTCAAAATCATACTCCTGAAAGAGGAGTAACCATCTGCAGATTCTCCCCCCTAACACTGGCTTATTGACCAGATACTTCAAGGCGGAATGGTCAGTGAACATCTTAAACGAGGCACCCAATAGGTAGTGCCTAAAATTCTGGAGCGCGTACACCATAGCTAGGCCTTCTCTTTCTATTGTGGTGTAGTTCTTTTCTGCTGTCGAGAGCTTTCTACTAGAATATGCAATGGGATGGTCAATATCTCCTTCTCCTGGTTGTGTTAAAACAACCCCTAGTGCAATGCCAGATGCATCCACATGTACATGAAATGGCTTAGTCCAGTATGGAAATACTAAGATGGGTGCTGTAACCATATTTTCTTTAAGTGTGTCTAGACTCTGCTGACATTCCTCATTCCATAGGAATTTTACATCTTTCTTTAGCAATTTCTCCATTGGTGCTGTAATCTTTGCGTAGCTCTTGATGAACTTTCTGTAGTACCCGGTATGACCAAGTACTGTCCTCAGTTGCTTGATTGAGTTGGGTGCTGGAAGATTTACAATGATAGAAATCTTCGCGGGATCTACCATCAAGCCTTGTATGCAAACAATGTGACCCAACAAAATACCAAATGGTGCACAAAATATACATTTCTTCAAGTTTAGAGAAATCTGGTACTGCCTACATTTCTCTAACATCAGTCTTAAGTCTCCTATGTGCTTGTCAATTAGTCCAAATACAGTCCAATCATAAAAATATACTTCTAAGAATTTATGGATGTATTCTTTAAATACAGCAACTACTACTCTAGAAAATATAGCTGGTGCATTCTTAAGACCAAAGGGCATTACCGTATACTAGAACGAGCCCCATTCTATTGCAAAGGTGGTCTTGGATCGATCTTCTGGATGTATTCTGATCTGATGGTAGCCTGAAAATCCATCAGTGAAGGAGTAGACCTCCTATCCTCCCATATTGTCTAATACCTCATCAGTGAACGGTGTCGGAAATGGATCATGAAGCGATGCATCGTTGAGCTTGCGTAGATCGACACAGATCATGATGTCCCCTTTTGTTTTCTTCTCTTGCACGACCATGGGGCTAACCCATTCTCTTTCTTCCACTGGTTCAATGATGCCTGCTGCTAGCATCTTATTAATCTCATCCTTAACTTTTTCTTTGTAGCGCGGATTCAATCTATATGGGCGCTGCTTGACTGGTCTCGCATCCTCCTTCAATGGTATCCTCATAACTCCCAGGTCTCCAACTATTCCCTTCATCTCTGTGAACTTGGTGGGAAACAGGTCCTGATAGTCATGTAACAAATCTGCAATCTGTCCGACTGTTTCATCGTTCTAATAGTCTCCAATAGAGGCAAACTTAGGTTCTGCATCTATGCCAATATTGATCTTTTTAATATTGATGGGTTCGATGATTGATGGAATCTCTAACTATGGTCCCCCAACATCGCGAGTCCCTTCTGACTCTGGAATGTTGGTGTTGCGAGGATCCTCATCCTCGTCCTTATCTTCATTGTCTGGCTTTGCTACGAAATTATAGCACTCAAGGGCGGCTTGCAACTGGATGGCCCACTCAGGTTGAGCCTGCAATGAGATGGTACAGTCCTCAAATATCTTGATATTGATTATGTCTAGGGCCTGAGCAACACTTGGATGTTCCGATTCAAACGAAAAGGTGAGTAGGAAACTGTCTGTCATAAGTGACCATGTGGTCGTCCCCTTTCGCAATTCGGTCTCTGTGTACCAGTTCCTTGGAACTGTGTCCAATGTGTGAATGAATCTGTGAACCCATTCATCCTCGGGAATGTCCGACCAATTCTGTTCGCATGTCTGAATGTGTGCCCTGGGATCAGTTTCTCCTGTGTACTTCTGCTGGACATACTCTTTGTCGACAGAAAATCTAATCGCCATCAATATTTTAATATCATCCCATGATGCGATATTCTCTTTATGCACATACCACCATCTTCTAGGTGTCGCTCGTACTCCAAGGTCCATAGCTGCAATCCTCTGCTCGTAAGGAATATGTTGCTCAAACTGCTCAAAGAAGTCCTGGATATCTGTCAGACCATGATATGATGGAATCTCAGTGATCTCTTTGCCAATCCATCACAGTGACTTACTCATAAACGCACATTTGCGCGCTGAGACTTTGTAAAGTCTATTCTGCTAGTTCTCTAGACCAACATCGGAATCCGATGCGCATGAGCTGTCGCATCGCCAACTAATGTTCCCTTCTGCGGTTGGATTGATGTAGTCGTTCTGGTTCGTATTCATCTGGTAGAGACTATCCATGTTATGTGCATCCTCCTCTGCTTGGATAGGTTCAATGTATCTAGGACCCTGGTGAGGATCCAGCGGCGTGATGACCCAGATCTGCGCATCCTCAAAGGTCATTTGTATTCTCTTTAGGTCGATGACATCCTTGCTACCGATCGCCCAATCAATACTTAATAATGATGGATACGATTGACTGTCGCCAATGATTTCTATAACCTCGAAGTCCACAAAACTGCGAACTCCGTCAATTTCAACTGGCACCTACGGCAGTCGACCCAATGGTGATACTCGCTGTTGATTAGCTAATCTCAAGTGGATAGGCGATCTATCTAACTGAGGGCTACCCATCTGTTCCCATGTCTGCTTAGTTATAACATTCACCTCTAATCCTAGATCTAAGACGACTTCATCCATTTCAAATTCTCCAATCTGTGCTGTGAGCTTCATCTCTCTTCCGGTCCTTGTATGTCCTGTAATATTATGAACAGCGCGGTGTGCACTACCCAAGAGAGAAGGTTGTTGAAATTGATCTATGATGCGCTGTAGCTCGCCGATAGCTTTTTCATTTCTCACGAGTTTCAAGCAACTCCGCAGGAAGGATTGTACACTTCCTGTCGATTCATCCTTGTCGCATCTTCCCGATGTGGTAGCTGGTATCTGTTCAGAGCTATCGCCACAAGGTGCTTGCTGTGGTACGCCCCTAGACAGCGGTACCTACGATCCTGATTGCATAGGTTCATCAAAGGAAGCCTTGGCTTCGTGAAATATCTCTTTATTCTTCTGTAGGTCGAATGGTATTGATTTACTAGGAGCTCTGCGCACCCACTCCTGCCCTATGTTCTTTTTGGTCTCCTGTGATGTCCTACTAGTAGAAACACCGCTACGAGTCACAATATTGACTCTTGGTTCTGGTTCTGCCTACTCAGCAGCAATAAGCTGGATGTTCTGGTGTACTGCTGGCTTAGGGTCTTTGATCTTAGCTATCAAGGTAGGACACTCCTCTAAGGTATTATCATAAGATTTGCAGTAGTTACAAGTGGTAGTGGGGCTCTGACAGTCCCTAGCATAGTGGCCTACAACTCCGCAGTTATAACAAGTGATTGGTCCGTGACCACATCCAAAACCTTCTCCTCTGTCGAAGCCTTCTCCTCATGCAAATCCTCCTCCATGGCCTCGTCCTCTGAATCCTCCTCCATGGCCACCGTAAGCCGGATCAGGCTATGGTCCTGCTGCTGGACCCTATGTTTCTGACTGGACTCTGTACACGTCATGTTTTCTATCTAACATGAGATCATAGGGTCAGAAATCCTGTTCATCATGTCCGACAGACTTGCAGAAGACACAGTATAGGTTCTTAGGTGTTTGTACATACTTATGAAGCAAAGGGCATTGTTGAGGCAGATGTCCTTGTGTTTTGCATATTTCACACCATGGCCCTTGCGTTCGTGGTAAGGGGTTAGGAGCCCCTAACGCTAAATATTCTGTAAAGACTGGACAGTTGTCTTTGGTATGACCCTGTGCTTTACATTGTAAGCACCATATGTCTTGCATAACCTCTTTCCCTTTCTTAAGTTCGTGTATCTATAACATGAGGTTGGCCAATTGGTTCTGTAGAGTTGTCAAGCCTGCGCTGGTTTCAGCTAAAGGTGAAGCTTCTAGCTTCATCGCCATCTCCAACGCGTCATCCTGCATCTGGAGTTTCTGCTGCATTAGTGGCAATCTGATGTGAGGGAGCAGCACTTCAATAAACCATTCCTTATGCTGCTCCGGTGCAAACTCAAAGCTTACTTGGTCTATAAGAGCTTTGAATTTCTGGTCAAAGTCCCATACTGACTCTGATGGTAGCTGCTTAATATCCTTGAGCTTTGTTATGCACTGAGACTCAGACTTAGGTTTCTTAAACTCTTTAATCATGGCGTTCTTGACCTGGGCAAGTGTCTTGGGTATTGTGGTATACTTTGTGTACCATGTTAAAGCTCGATCTCTGAGCGTGGTGACCAATTGTACAAGTTTAAGGTTATCTCCGTTGATTGTTTTAATGGTCCACATGGCTTCACATAGAAACCAATGTTGTTCCGGGTCCTCTGCTCCTGTACCCTTAAAGGTAGGTAGCTTCATATCATCTCCCATTCTATTTCTCTGTGGTGGGTTCTGATTGACTGGATTACCACCACTTGGCAGTGTAGGTGAAGGTGATGTAGCAGTAGTAGGTACTGTCTGTGAGCTACTGGATGGAGTACCTACGGGATTACTCTGAGTCTCGGTCTGTTTCTGTGGGGTATAGGGATGGTAAGGGATACCCCCCTCTGGTTCTTCTGTGGTACTAGGACTCGGTTGCCTAATATTGTTTGAACTATCTCCAAATATAGGAGAGCCGAAAGCTACTTTATATTTCTTGCCACTACGTGTTCGTCCAATGTCATCAAAATCACTTTCAAACTCTTGTGACATTACTATCTTTACTTATTCATCTGAAATCATGTCCATTACTCCTTTTTCATGTAGCAGCATCTTAATGGACAAGTTTAGGGATTTTAGGTACTTACCACGATATCCTTTGAAGAAGTACCGCTCAGCCTCGCTGAAGATTTTTCTCTGGTCGACTGCAAATTCTGTAACAAAGCCTCCTAGCACACTCGCAAGACAGAAGTCCACTGCTCTCGTAATGGGATTGTCGAGGCTCTGCACGGTCTGAATCAGCTCCGGTGTCCAGACAATGTTTCTCTTCTTTTTGAATATGTTCCTATCTGTCAACTTTGATAACCAGTCATAAAGCTCATTTCCATAGGTTGCAAAAAAATATCGCGTGTATATCTGAAGTGATATGCTTTTGTAACCAGTCCTCTGTGCTCAATTTAGGGCTCCGATTTTCTTTCTTGACAAACTCCCTTAAGTTTGAATCCAGCCACTGGTGAAACTCTTCTCTAGTGGGATGCCAACCGAACATTAGTGCTCAGTTGTTCAAAACCGGCAACGGAACCATTTGTTGGTTGTGATGGGCAGACCCGGTTTTACTATAATCAACCAACAACACCCCTAGCTCACTGGCCCTTTCGGCGACAGACCGCAAAGCGGCCTGAAGTCTCACCCGAAGTGATTCTAATGGGCTGGCCAAGGACTCAAGTGTCTTGGATCAGGTTCTGTGGCAATCCTACTTGCGAATCGCAGCTCTTCTAGCCGCGAGATCTCTTTCTCTATGCGTCGCACGATCTTCTTCTCGCGTCGCATGACCTCCTCGTCTCGTAGCTCTTCTAGCCATGGGATATTCCTTTATACCGTTGTGCGGTCCTTTTCTATGTCGCGCACTTTCCCTGACTTGCGATATCTCCAACCTTACCACGTCGCCGTGCAGCGTGTGACATGCAGCTCCTGCCTAAGGCTAATTCCTTAACCTGGGGTATCGCGCACCGCAGCTCCTCTGCCGATGCGGTATCACCTCTCTGTGATATCCTACCTCCGCGGCTTATCGCACTTAGCGTTGCTCGTGTCGATGTGCAAGACTTAACATACAAGGCTGTTCAATACAACGACTAGTGACCGTTTCACGCAAAGCATAAATGAACCACATACAACATGCCAAAGACTTCAACTTATGTTTATCCTTCTATGTTACTGTGAACTGATTAATACATTCATTCATTAAAATGTAAACAAAGTCCATGAAATGACTGAGAACTGCATAAGTAAACATAACACATAAACCAATCACATAACACTTGATTTTAATGTGGTTCACCTCTAGGATGGAAGTTACGTCCACAGAACTATGTTTTCTTATAGCTCAGGGGAAGGTAAAACACAGTTCTGTTGCACCGCATATGTAGCTCAAGATCTACTCTCTTAGATCTCTTTTCTTCTCTATATTTCTCTCCTACAATATACTCTTCCCTCTCTGTCGATCCCCGTGGATCGTTACATGCATACTCTATAAGCCAGCCACTGGTTACAGTAAGATTGCTACCGCTAATAACAGAACCAGATCTCAACTCTATTACAGCACAAGATAACTATCAGCTAACAGACTCAATGGCTAACTATATGTTATCCGACTAGCTGGATGGCCTAAAATGCCCAAAATGCCAACCTTTTACAATACAAAATATATCCCTTTATAGGCATCCCGAGGGTCTTGCCATTACAACACTGTGGGCCTGTCCCAACAGTAACCCAAACCCTAACTAGTGACAGTCAGCCATATCTGTACTTGAGGTAGCCTCTTTCCGTCACACCACAGCTCTCTGCAGTCTTCCATGCTTCCCGACACTGATCATGGGTACTGTGCACCGCTTCGCTTTTCTGTCCTTTGCCTTCAATGCTTTAGCCTCATTGCTCCTTCTCCTTTATGAGGGTCGCTGAGCCCTCTTGTCTTCCGCCACTGCCTTCAATGCAGTGGGTGAGATCTCTCTTCTCGGCCGCTCGGGTACCGTTGCCTTTCTTGACTTTTCTATCTTAAAAGTCATGGTTTCTGGCTCTGCTCTGCAGCTGGAAACGTGCTACGGCGTCGTAGCTCTGTCTTATCTTCTTTCCACCAAAACTTATCTCTCCGCTAAACTAGCAGCTTCTTCTGTAGCTGCGGGACCCTGCTCCAACATGTTCCATCACAAGTCGAAGCATATCAAGATCAAGTATCACTATATCAGGGATATGGTGCAGAGGGGAGCAGTGAAGCTCCAGTACGTTGCGACAAAGGAATAGATAGCTGATGTATTGATGAAGCCATTGGCTAGGCTGAAGTTTGAGCACTTCATGGAGAATCTTGGTGTTCTCCAGATCAAGGTTTCCTCCAAGAGAAAGTGATGAGACCCATAGCCATTCTGACATGGTGAGAGGATTGGTTCCTTCCATGGTCAGATGTAAGGGCTGAGCCATTATGTCATGGTGAGAGGATTGGTTCCTTCCATGTCATATATGAGTGCTAAGCCATTCTGATATGATTGTAGGATTGGTTCCAACATGATTAGATATAAGGGCTATTTCCATTCTTGGAATGGAGGTGCCTGGTCAGTTACCAGGAAAACTCAGTCTAAGGCTGAGGGTTGTTCTGATATGACTGTGAGATGTGTTCTCATATGATCAAATATGAGTGCATGGCCATTCTGATGTGATAGAGGGATGTGTTCCCACTTGATCAAATTTAAGGGATGAGCCATTCTATCATGGCTAAAGGATTAAGTTCCTTCCATGTCAGATGTGGGTGCTGGCCATTCCAATGAGTAGGTTGGATGTAAAGGAAACTGCCATTCTCCAGGAGAATGGAGGCACCTGGTCAGTTACCAGGTAGCTCAGTCAAGGAATGGGGTCCATTCTGATATAATTGTTGGGATGTGTTCCCTCATGATCAGATATGAGTGCAATCCCTTCCATCACTGTGAGCGGGATGTGTTCCCGCCTGGATGGATGTGAGTGTTGTGCCTTTTCACAGATGATAGTAGGTGTGTCCTATCATGTTCGTGATTGTAAGTGCAATGCCTTTCCACAGATGGTAGTAGGTGTTTCCTACCATGCTGGTGGATGTGAGTGTAGTGCCTTTCCACAGATGGTAGTAGGTGTGTCCTACCATGCTGGTGGATGTAAGTGCAGAGCCTTTTCACAGATGATAGTAGGTGTGTCCTGTCATGCTGGTGAATGTGAGTGTTGGGCCTTTCTGATATTATTATAGGATTGGTTCCTACATGATCAGATGTGAGTGCTGGGCATGTCTTTCTGATGAGTAGGTCATATGTAAGTGCTGGGTGGGCCATTCTAACGAGCAGGTCAGATATAAGTGCTGAAGAAGACCTACATGGAGGATAGGCCTACAACTAGCATGAAAAAGGGTTGGCTCTGTAGAACTTCTTGTGATGAGAAGAATCATGAGATATCACCCATGTTGATCCAGATCGAGTGATGATCCAGATCCAGTGATGATGCCCAGTGATGATCCAGATCAAGTAATGATCTAGATCCAATGATGATGATCCATATCCAGTGATGATTTCCCATGATGATCTAGATTGAGAGATGATCCAGATTTGAAGATGAAGATGACTTGAATACGAAGATGAATTGAAGACTCAGAAGACTTGAGATGTAGATGACGAGATGATCCAGCTGATATAGAGAAGAAGACCAGTACTAAAAATTGTGTTGAAAGAATACCTTCCTAGTTAAGAGGGAGTGTTGATGTATTTGTAACTTCGGAATGTATTCATCTATGTATCTTATGTATTGTAACCCGATGTTTATTCTAGGATGTATCTATTGTGTAATTGAGTCATGTTGTCATGCCCCGATGTTCTGACCAAGAGGATCTATAATGTAAACAAGTCATGTCAAGTCATAGTGGGTAACCCTCCGATTGTATAAGGGTTAAAGTCCCCACAGTTTCGGGGCACTGGGGTTATTAGACTCTCCTAGTAGAGGTTGGCCCTAGTAGGGTTTTAGTCATGTTGGGATTAGTATAAATAGAGAATTGGAGTCTCTATTTATCACACAACTCATACACACTCAAGTGTAGCGCATAGTTGAGGAAGGAGAAGAAACTGGGGCTATACAAGAAGAAGATTACTGCTGTCAGGAGATCACTTACTGTTTTGGTGCTAATTCTATCTCTAAGGAAGTTGTGGGGTTTTCTCCATTTATGGTTTCCCCAAGGAAAAACACTATGTTCATTGTCTCTTGTGTTTGATTGATGTAATTGTTATTCTCTCAGTTAAAGATCCTAATAATGCTAGCTTAATGTTGAAAAACTAACACCACCTGGTTCTTCATCACTCCACTTCTAGGATGGATTTATAATGTATTTCGGCCATCATGTTACCCCTCTGACCTCACACATTAGGGGGCATCTGTTATAGCTGATTTTACCACACATGGTTGATCACACTTTTATGTCCTTCCCTGTCCCTCTGCAGACTCTTTGGACCCCATGGACTATTTTTGTACCTTTTATGTTTCCAAGATCATCCCTAAAAACACTCATTATTTGATGTACGTGACTTTTAATCCCTTTCTCGCATATATGCGCAGATATTACCCCTAAACCCACATACATCGGGATGTGCGCAAAAGGCCAAATATTTTTGGAGTTTTCCTTGATGTGGATCCAAGTCACTTGTCTCTTGTCCTTCCATATGCCTCGAGATCGCTCGGATTGACCTTCCATTACTCCATTGAAGCATTATATAAGGAATCCTTTGGATACATTGAAGAAGAGGAATTGAAGAGAAAGAAAACTATAGTCCATTGTTGTCGTAGCTTGCTTATACTTGAGTCTACATCCCTTTGTCCCTTGGAACACTTTGTGTTATTCCCAAGCTTTCCTTTTCTTGTAGGATTTCTATTAAGAGATGGATGATTGAGGTGGTGGAGGCCAAGGTGGAGGATTCAGTTTCTCTGGTTCGCAGACGTGCCGACAGAGGTTGTCACTTATGTAATATTTGATTTAGTTAATAGAAATATCTTTTCCTGTCCAATGATATGCATTTAAATGAATATTGAATCCATGGATGTGTTTAATTTCTTATGTATCATTGATTATATATGTTATAGTAGGCTTAACAATATATTATATAGCATGCTTTCCTTATTTACTATTGTTGAGAGTGAATTGCTAACGCAAGTGGGATTGGAAAAAGTTCAACGGGGATCTACTACAACTGTATGAAATAAGGTATGTTTCAAGATCCTTTAGTGTTAGATGTTGTATTTCTCTTGCATATGGGGAAGGGATTGATTTCTACGGTTTCTCTGTCTGTTGTGGTAGACCCCAAGCCATAGGAAGTTTTCTCCATAACAACTTGCATTTTCATAAAATGAACATGAGGAGGGACTACAAGACTGAGATTTTCCACAATTATCATCTTATGTATAATCAATCACATAATCATTGTAACTTTCAAGAGATTGCTGCTGCAAAAAGGAATTTTCTGATTGGGAAGGGGAGGACTCTTCTTGTAACAAAAATTTGGAAGTTGAATAATATGAGGAAATATTTGATTGACAATCCCAACCTCTCTCTTGGTCACACAAAGAGTGACAAGAATGCTGCAAATCATCATTAGTTTCAGGAAGAGAGATATAACTGGTTGAAACAGAGCTTTGGCCTATATGTCAACTTCAGTAATGGAAGACAGTACTAACTCTTGGGATATTTATTGAATATCATGGAAATTGGTTTGTCTTTCTTTTTGAGCTGAATATTCATGTAAGATCTATAAAAACTCTTCATCCAAATATTGATCATCACCACACTCATCTTTCACATTTTCAATGAAATCTCTATCGTGTGTGGAAAAAACTTGAAGTAACAACAAAGAAGGATAATTCTTTTTGAAATGTTCATGAAATATTGTATGAAAGTCTTTAAGGGAGGATAAACTCCCTGCTAGAAATCCCTCATACCAAGACCTTGCATATCCTTCTAAACTAAACATGAACAGTTTCATTAAACAATCTTCATTCCATCCCACTCCCAGCTTCTGTATATGCTTATGAAATATAAATAAATGAATGGCAGCATCATCACCCTTTTCATCATTGAATCTTGGAATATATGTTTGCCAATTTACCATAGGTATTTTATTGGGATAACCGGGAATGGCAGCAAGATTCAATGGAGCATACCTTGCATCCCGAGAGATCATCTTGATGGTGGAGAAAATAAATCGGCTCCTCAAACTTTGCAAACCCATTTAATAATGGAGTTGCCATAGAACATTATGAAGAATGGATCCTTTGTAGATGGAGTCGCATGGTGAAAATATGGAATGAAATTCTTGATGTCTGACCATTGTTCACCATCAACAGTCAGATATAAACCTTTCATTCAAATCCAAGGAAGTTTTGAGACCTCTCCCCGTATCTGTCTTTCTGACCACCGGTCTTCCTAGTGGAGCCACCTTCCAAAATATTTCAGTGGAGTCGCCAGGAAAAATTATACAATCTTTTCCACATGTAAAAATCTATGTTTTTCCACAGAAACCATTTATACTTTGAATCTTTGTCGTTCTTCCAAGGGATGATCTTCAATCTCATCCTCGACAATAGTGCTAATTTGTTAGCACAGGAAATTAACCAAAGGTTGTGAAGGCTCATTCCCAGGTAATATCAAAACCACTTCCTAAGAGAGAACTAGATTTCTAATCTTCCAAGAGGGATCTCTCACCAAATATTAACAATGCCAAACATGTACAAGTGAAAATATAAATTGTTTGAAAGATTGGTTGAATCAGAACATAGGACCATTGGGCGATGGAGTCAAGATGTGCAATGGAGATAATAGAACTTATGCAGGTGATTTTAACATAGAGGCAAGATAGTTATTCGGTCACAATCAAATTATAATTTTTCTGGTGGAAAAAGAAGAACAAGAACAAACCATTAACACGGATAATTAAAGAATGAATTTTGTATTAAATTAGAAGAAAGCTTCAGTGGATATCTGAAACAACAGACAGAGCATAGTATGTATGAATTCCAAATTGTTATACACTTATTTCAGACATGAAAGAAAACATAATGCGGGAGATAAACTAGAAAACATTCACATGAGAAAGAAACTAACAGACTTTAACATGAAACAACACATGAATCCTGAAAACACAAACTTCGGCTCTGCAACTTTATTAGAGAGCTCTTGAAAGCATACAACACAAAAATCACATTGGTTCCAACCCTTTCTCCGTCTTCCAGAGGTAAATTTATAATTTCGAGGACCTCCTAGATTGACATTAGGATCAAAACTAGTTACAAACTGAAGCACACACTTCTAACAAACTCGGACGTGGCCTACACACCACAATTCACATAAGACAAAAATAAACTACGGACTACTGGAAAAATAGGCTTAAAATACCCTCTTGCATATCTCTAATGGTGACAGTTACAAAAAAACTGAAAAAAGGATTTTCTACTTGGACATGTTCCCAACAAAACCCATGTCTTCTTTTCCACTGGTTCAGCTCCAGCTCCTCGAGATCTGATTTTGAAACTGATGACTCAAACAGTAAACTTGTAAATTTCTGGAAAAATACCCTATGAAGGTCTTTTAAATTATCCCAACCTGTGATTCCTGTGTAGAAATGGAAGGAGTTTTTTCAATATAGTCCTATGATGAAGAAACTCCTCTCTCAGTTTCCTGAAATACAACTCCATTTGGATGAAACAATTCTTTGAATCTTGGGACTAAAACAGTGTTTTGAAAACCTGAAACATTGCCCTATAAAGATCAGTCTGTTTCTCAAAATCCATAAGACCTATGTAAAAATAGAAGGAGGTTTTTTAATATTATTATGTGCTGAGGAAAATTCTCTTTCAGTTTCTGAAAATTCATCTTCATTTGATGGAAACAATTCTTTTCATTTTATGCCTAAAACAGTCATTTTCAGATCTAAACATTTTCCCTCTGAAGATGACTTCAATTATTCCAAACCATCATACCTGTGTGAAAACTGGGCTAGGTTATTGGGTATGGTATGCCATAAATAAAAAACTATCTCATTGTCTCAAAATACGTCTTAGTTTAGTGGAAACAATTGATTGAAACTAATGACCCAAAATAACCATTTTTAATAAAAACCGACCCAATTGCTTGTAGACATTTGAATTGAGATCAGCTTTATACACCTTAATTACCAGCACTTTGTTCCAATGTAATTAACATTGATTGCTAATTTACTTCATGAACCATGTAAATGGCTACACTTATCTATCAATTTCAACCATAGCATAAGAATTTCACAATGTCTCTGCACCATTAAACCTGGTCCTTTTTACCAATGAAATTTTATTTAGTCATCGATTTAATTTGCAAGGTAACAGAGGCTTGACACATTTTTGACCTGCATGTATTATAAAATTTCATAGATTTGAAAATTAACTTTCTCCTTGCTTGTTGAACTAGCAGAATTGCTGCTGGTCGTTGGATGATTTCAACTTTGATACGAACCGTCCAAGAGTGGAGCCCATACCCAATTTTGCGAATTGAAAAAGTTTATTCATCCGAGCATGTTTAAAATGTGGAATTTATTCTGGATTCCAAGTAAAATGACTTGAAATATCCATCGTTCCACTTTGTCCAGCGTACCAGATTCCGCAAATCTTAAAAATTAATTTTGTCGAGCTCGTTGATATTGCAGAATCAATAGGAGCCATCAATCTATTTTGTTGAGGGATGGATGTGTTGGTACCTTTCACACACCTATGGGGGAATGTGGCAAAAAATATTCAAGCCACTCGATGTGTCCTTGGGGGAAAGTCTTGAGTCAAGGTTGTCACCTTGTTCTTGACTCCTTCGTTTAAGAAAAATCCTAACGAAGACAAGGGGGGTAGACCCTACAAGTTACTAAGGATGGTTACTTAGATGATGATGGTATTAAATGAGTAAGTGTTATAGGAGTTTTGATTTAAAAATTGTAAACAATTGTAATGTCCCCGACCCTCCGACCAATGAAGAGGACACTACCAAACCATCAAAAACATCCGAGAAAATAGCCCCATGAACATGAACATGCATATAATGCTGAAATAAAAACTTAAACATCCAAAGTACTAAGATGCATACTCATACATATATTCAGCAGAAGCAAAACAACATTCATTCATATACATGTTCATCATAATTCATTAACAGTAAACATAAATGCAGAAGTAAGATAGAAAATAATGCTCATCTTATGGATATCGCGTCTTGCAACCAGTTACGTCGCTGCGACATTCCACCCAACCATAGGCCAGCGTGCTCATCAATCTCTTACCAACACTGCCACCCTCAAGCTGGGCATGATTCCCCAAGTAATAAGAGACTAAGCAGGCTTACACATAGCCAATGTACACAAGTCATCAAATCCCACACAGTAGGGCTTATCAGGCTATCAAGGAGTTGGGAGAAGCTAAATGATAAGCTAGTGAGCTCATGGAAGAGCTAAGAACGCCTACACTAGAGCTAGCATGACCTCTAAGACACCCACACACACCCAACACCAGGAATCAGTCCCTTCTCTGCTTCATAGTCCCTTAGGCCCTGACTTCCCTTGTCAGTGATCTTCCCGGGTTGTGGAGAAGAAATCCATCCATCTAACTCTGTCTGTGTGGCTCCACAAACCCATGTTTCTCAAGCATACCCAGTATTCAATCCCACTCCACACAGTCCAAATACTAACCACTGCATGCATGCAACAAACCAACAATTAAAGCTTAACAGAAGAAGACAAATCCCTGAATCGTTCTTAGCCCTATCATGGCCAAAACGATTCCACAGCAACCTACAGCTACCCAAATCCCAAAGGAAACTCAGCCAACCAATGTGGGGAAACAAAATCCAACGAACAACAAGTGAGAACCAGAGTCCATGATCAACAGTGAAATGTCTGGACAACTACCCAGTTCGAACAGGGATGCGAGCAGGAAAAATGATCCCCAGCATAGACAGGAGGAAAAAATATCACCAAGGAAACCACAGAAAACATATCATAGTGAAAAACCACGGAAACATTTCACAGTCCGACAATGGAAGAAGGGAAAAATGATCCCCTGCGTGAACATGAGGAAGAACGTATTCCCAGACCAACAATTGTGAGAGAAGGGAGAACGAACCCCCCCCCACATAGAATCTCGCATCCTTTTATCTCAGCTCAGTGTGAGGGAAAATGAATGGCCCCCCCACATCAGTGAGAGTGGGCAGAACGATTAGTATCCCAACAGTGCGTGAGGAAACCACTCCCCAGCCTGTGCGTGTGACTGAACTAGCTGGTGGAGAGTGCGTGGGGGCAGCCTGCCACCCACCACTACCCAGTATTAACTACCTCAACTAAACAGGAGTTTAAGGTTTGACACATGGATTTTCCCCAATGGCTCCCATGGGTTAGACAATCCCCCCCTTAACCTTAGGAAATCATGGCCTTTTCATTTAACATTGCACTGTCATAGATGGTTGTAGGTTTATTTTAATTAATGTGCATATTTACATGATGCAAAACCATTGTGTTCCGGATAGCATGATATACCATTGGCAACGATCTCAATTGCCGAAACATAACACAACCAAATCGATGGTGGGGATTTTTCCTTTCGCTCCACACCACAATTAATTACAACATATACATCATGAATCTTTTAATGCAACCGGGGTCAGAACCGGGGATATTACAATCCCCTCCCCCTTGGAATAACACTATCCTCGGTGTTCCAATACATAGGAATGCATATACCATTTGCACATCAAAATTTCAAAATTTTGCAGATCTATCCCACATTCAATTATTTACTTCAACTTTCAAGACCAAGCCCCTCGGCTTCCACAAGCTTCTCTTGTTGGTTCTCAGCTTTCGCCTTGTCCCCAATTCTTGGAACTTTTATGTATCTTGAGCATCTCTACAATATTTTCTTGGGTCTTGGCAATTGTTTGAAGAAGACTTCCAACCAAGTCTAACAGCCTTTGGTTTGCTTCCATGATCAATGTGCATTACTGGATTTCACTTTTCTCACCTGTGAAATGCACCATTGAAATTCTGTTAGACCAAGCATAATATAGGCATTAAAATCAGTCAATTAATTTCCCAATTGGCATGACATTCCAAGTATCCAAGGAGACTTTCATATTTTTCATGCCTTCCCAACAGGCACATGAGCTCATTCATGTCCATTCTTGGGCAGGGATTTAACTATTCTAGCATTCATAATTATTTTAAGCAAATAGACACATTCTATTTTCAGCCATACATGCATTCAACAATATTTTGTTTTCACAATGCATAAGTATATATATATAATTAAAAGGCAAGAGATATCAGCAATATTTTTTCCCCTCTTTGTCTTGTTCCATCCTGGAACCCACACCACCGCTATGGATTTCCATGCTCTCAGCCTCTTTCACTTCACCGTGAATGCTGGACCAATCCCTCTTGGTCATGACACTTAGTGTCTCCGGTCTATTTCATACCTCTCAACCATGGGGCCTCCCCACATGGTTTGTCTCGACTACTAGGAACTTCATAGTCTCACTAGCACCTTTTTCATTACTACTCATTCTAAGCTCTTCAAGACAGTCACATGTCCACATGCACCCCTAGGATGCTTTCGTAGTCCTCATTTCTAGAGATACCTATATTCAAACATTGAATAAATTCACATGTTTAGTTTACTCTCATAAGTTTTTATCTCTTAAACAATATCTTAAAACATCATAACCAATCATATACACATGCATATTCATAAGAAAGAATTGCAAAATAATCCAATACTTATCTGTATTGTGTGTTTCCTCATTGGTACACAGGATCCTGCTTCGCTTTGCAAGCCTTAGGATCGCCTATGGACTTGGATGTTAGGTCAGCACATACGTTGCTTCACAACATCCTTTTACATATATATATCAGGCACAGTAAATCCAACCTACAGTTGGGTTTATCAGACTGTCCAGCCAAGCCAATATACAATTGGGTTTATCAGGATGCAGCCAATCAAGACAATACACTATTGGGTTTATCAGGCTACTCAGCCAAGCTAGCTAATAGTTGGGTTTATCATATTGCAGGTAGTCAAGCCAACACTGTAACATTTCCACAATTTCCACAACATCAAATAATTACACAGTCAAGCCAACCTTAAGTTAGGTTTATCAGACCGTCAACAAATCACCTGCACTTATATCAACGATACACTTATATCAACAATGCACTTATATCAACAACCAATTAGCGAAGCCAACACAGTTGGGTTTATTAGGCCATCAACAATAACACATGCACTTATATCAACAATAAATGACCATTTCCAGGTCCAGGATCTACTATGGATCCCTAGGCATATAATAACCCAACATCTCCTTCCAGTACATCTTCATGCTGACTGGGAAGGAAACTTTATCATTACCATTTCTAGATTTCGTTTCCATCAGTGAGCTCTAATTCCACTACCCCATACAACACAAGAAACCACCCCCTTCTCTACTTTCCAGTCCCTCGGGAATGTCTCCTTCTCTGTGCTCTTCAGTAGGAGGTAGGATGATCCCAAGACATAGTCCATTTAGTGTGCAACAACAGATTGCATTTGTTTAGCCTGACAACACAGGCAATATAAGCAACTCATCAGCATTATTGTTCTAAAACTAGAATCATATTTCATATCATTCACTATCAAGTATTGAGACACCAGGAGTGCATCCACCCCCTAGGGTGTAATCAATATTGAAAACCCTTTCATGATCCGACATCGGGAAAGTGTGCACCCCTTTCTGATGTGAACCATGTAGGCCCTATTCATACTCAAGCAATCTGCCATAATGGAAATAAAATCGAAACGTGCTCTGCATATTGAATTTAACAATTTGACATGCATATTCTTATCCAGGGTCAGAGAACACTTATCCATTTGCCGAGGTAGTATTCCTTCGTTAAGGAGGAATGGTGGCTCCCTTATTTGAGTTGACAGTCCCTCGGATTTCCATCCCAACTCCTTTTACATTTCATATTCACACGTCTTACCGACATAATCCATACCATCCCACTCATGTTGCTTACTAAACATATAGTGCATATGAGACATTTCCAAAATGTCCAATGGGGTTTCACCCGAAACCCATTTCCAAGATAGGGGAAAACCTCCCCATGAATTTTGGCTCTTGTAGGCCATCACACATGGTCTTCCTGCAGTGTGTACCCCTGGCACATTCATCAAGTAGCCAAACAGTCAATCATTATCTGATAACACAATCCAAATTGATTGTTCCATAACCAAGCAATGACATTAGTAATTAAATTCAATGTGAAATTGCAACTCTGTCTACTACAGAAATCGATTTGCTTGGAAATGAGGTGATCCTCATTAGTGGGTCTCTTGTAAGCAACACCACTAATTCCCATTATGATCTTATGCTTACTAGCATAACATGAACACCCACTTACAATGCGTCCTCCTAACATAATTCTAAGCAAGCCAATCGTGATTAGTAATTATCAGCAATTTCTTAAAACTGAAATTTACAATTTTAAATTGACTATTCATTCAGCATACACACTATTTTCACAGCCATGAGACTCTTCTCACAAGGTTTGGCTCTTTCACATGGTAGATTCTAGCCTTTGTCATGGTCTTACTCACATTGACATGCTCCAAGCAATCTACCTGAAACCTGAATTTCAATCAGCCAAACACTTGGTAAGTCTTGATGCATATAACTTTTCCCATTGCTGCAACAATCACTGAAGCATTTTCAGAATTATAAAATTCAAATACTTCCATCTGTTAGCATATCAATACTAACATGCAATCATTGACATACTAAAACTGCAAGGTAGAGTCACATGATTTATGCAATTTAAATGAATTGTTTAGATACTCCTTACTTCACAAGCATATCATTGTACCACCTTGCCCATCCATAGAGCATTTCCGGCAGCCAATTGTTCATGACTACCCTCTTCATGCACTTACTATCCTGCATTCATAATATCTCTTGAAATGGTTCCAGAATTGTCATCAATTCATCATTTCAGCCATTAGTTATTCATAATGACACCTGTGTTATCTCGATGCATTAATGCAATGCATCACAACATTTTCACCCATTCTCATGTATGTATATCTACAACATTTACTCATACTTTCCATATGCATCTATTCAATGCATAACCACAAGATTTATAAAATATTTCAATGCATTTCCACTCAATGATACCTTGCATTAATTCAGGAATACTTATGCATTCAAACATACCATGCATGGCCTAACCATGACTACTTCATATAGGATGCATTGCTATAATCAAGACCATCAGTACTTACTTTCTTTGGGCTACCAAGCTCATAACAACACATACAGGCATGACACATTTTTGTATGAATGCAGTCTAAATTTTAGATACCCACATGGTATGAGATCTCTTGCTTTTACCACTCCATGCAATTGTCATAATTGAACCCTTACCTTCGTGGGTTCTACTTACACCCTTGACATTACCAGTTTGGTTGGTCCTTTGCAGGAGATTGCAGAATTTTCTCACCAAATTTTGATTCTAGACTTGTTTCCTTATTCCTTTCTTCATAGGGTTGCTGGTCACATTCATCAGCATCAACAACATATTCATCCATGTCCAGGTTGTCGTTGGTTTTCCAACTAATGCCAACACCAATGCAATAATTACCATTAGTGGTTCATTATACATGTATAATTCTCACTACTCTTACCAACATGTAATATCCTATGCATGCAAGGCATATCTTCATACATTTCATATATGAAACTTATAAATGTAATTATAATTAGCAAGACAGGGTTTAAGGAATTTTCCCTTTTTAAATCCCTCATCTTTGCATGGAACTCCTCTTCCACACAACAGCTGGTTTGTCCATACTGACATCCACTAGTACTTTGTAGCACCACATTCGAACTCTGGGGATTCCCTCTTGTTCCTTTCTAGATAATCTTTCCAACGCCTATCCACATGCTTCATTCTGACTTCGGGTGTGAAAACTGCACCACTTCTGACATGATGACTTTCACCAATTTTAGGCAAAACATACAATTGTATTCTGGGTCTGAAATGCTAACTTTAGAATTCTATAATTCCTTCTCTCTTTCATCCTTGAAATCCTGTTGAGAATTTCACTGAATCCGCTGAAATTGCTGAAAAATCCACTTTGAAAAAGTCAAAATTCCTGTTCCCCGAGTCAGATCTCTTTCCAACTAAGTTTTCGACGTTTCAGCGACCAAAAGCTCTAGTTTTCTCCGCGCTCATCGGTGGCCTATTCTGTTGAAATATCGTAACTTTGAAGAATATTCTATATGTATTTATTTGTGGTCCCCGATGGTATTACCGGGAGAACCACTTGTATTACTTTGTACCCCGATGCTCCTAATCGGAAGAACTAATAAGAGTCATGAGGTAGTCCCCTCTAATTGTAAAGGTGGGTCATTAGCACCCTAGTGTGGTTACTTGAGCCTACATATGTAACTCGAGCCTACATGCTTAACTCGATCCTACATGACAGATGAGTTAACTTAAGTGAATGGATGAATATAAATAGAGGTGTAGTGCTCCTCATTTGTAACACACACTCTCACTTGTGTAGTGCATTAGTGGAGAAGAGAAGTAGCTGGAGAAGGAGGAGGATCAGGATTTGATCTCCTTGCTGGTTTTATCTTTTATCTTTTATCTTTTTGGGGCATCTATATTGAGGAATATTTTGCTGGTTTTTTCCCTTTAGGGTTTTCCTAGGATAAATCTTTGTGTTCTTTTTGTATGGTTGTGCTTGTCTATCTTTCAGTGATCCTGTTTATATGCTTTTGTTATGAAAATGAAATGAAGTACTGATGTCTTAACTAAGCATATGAAAATTTAACATGGTATCAAAGCCACCCTGAAAGAAGATATTGTGCAGCTAAAGAATCTATGGATTCTTTTTTTTTGGGTCTCTATCCATGATCGATCAGCAAAAGAAGGCTAGACTGACTCTCCATTGAAGGGCGCATCTTTCTGTCGAAGCGGAATTCGATTCCGAGCATTTTCAGTTTTGGTGCGGAAAATTAGGGCTTTCTACAGAAGAAGAATTTTTGAGTGATCCTAGCATAGGATTTTTCTCCTCATCAAAATTTAAGTTTAGAGACCTGGATCAAGAAATTTGGTTGGGTGAAACTCTGGGAAAGCCAAACCCTAGTTTGACCCCGATCTGGAAAAACCCTAAATACTAAAACTACTAAGTTTTGGTAAATTCGCTATATCCTGATATTAGTGAAGGATCAGGAGTTGAAAATTGTATAGGCTGAAGACAAAATCCTGATTTACACTGTCTCTGAAATTCGGCCTTAGATTCGCTATATTCTTGGAGATACGATCCCTCCAAGTTAGGGTTCCATCCTCTTCCAGAATTCATCCCTAAACAGGACACCTGGGGAGAATTTCTGTAGCATGGGATACAAAGGTCCAAATGGAATTCCTGAAGATGTTCCAGAAATAGCATAGACTTTAATTTATATGGTATAAATTTCAGAAATAGAATATTAAACAGTGACACGTGGAAGGCCATACAACTTCACTATTTTGAACAGTTCTGTAACAGGTCACCTTGGGAAAAGGATCATAAATATCAATTGTTGAAACAAATTCTGATGAAACCTATGGTTTTGGATCAGGGACATGCACGCTTACCTCAGTACGAAATTTCAGATATAGAGGAGCATTAATTTCGGAGATATCACAAAAACAGTGACAAGCATTTCTGCAGAAGAAATTGGAAAACTAGGGCTTCCTGTTCCATGAGCTTCCCTCCACTATTTTCAGAAAAGGAGTACATTGGACAGCTCCATTTGAAGAGATATATATTTCTATCTAATCAGATCTAAAATATTCCAAGTTTTGAAAATTAGGGTTTCTCTGACAAACCCTAGATCAGCCAACTCCGGAAGTAGGATGGACACCTCAAATCAGTAAGATCTAATATTTTGTTATTTGCATTTGAGGTTCTCATTTCAAAGTGATATACTTCCAAGCATGGAAGTATTTGATCTCTCTGAAGAAAATTAATTGGACACCTTCATGAGTAGAGAGGTTCCAGTTCCAGAAGGAGATGAGGCTCAAAACCTTACACAAGAAGAACTTGATCAAGGCCAAGAATATCATTGTTGATTCAATCACGGATCAACTTGTACCACAAGTGTCTTCCCTAAAGACACCAAAGATGTTTGATTCCTTGATCAAGCTATTTGAAGATAAGAACATAAATCATAAGATGGATTTGAGAAAATAGTTGAAGAATGTGAAGATCCAGAATGCAGAACATCTTGAAGCGGTAGAAGAAGAATTGGAGAATGCAAAAGTGGTGATAGCCACCTTGAATGGTCTCCCAGGATCATAGAATTCATTCATTCAAGGAATGTGTGCCAGAAGGAAGTAATTACTTTCAACAGACTCTCGGAAGAAGAAGAAGCTCGACTCATAAGAAGAGAATAAGAAGATGGAAGCAATTGAAGATCAAGCTCTCACCATTCAAAGAAGATCCCTCAAGCGATGAGGAATGTGAAGAACTCAATTCTTAAAGAACCTCTTATCCATATTATCATTTGGATAAGAAATGATGATGTCATGAATGAAGAAGATGATGAAGAAGAAGAATCAAGAAGGAGTCTACCCACAAAACGAATAAAAGATAAGTATTCAATTGTCATTGCATGATATTGTTTTGTTATGCATTTGATTATATTTAGTTGATGTGTTATGCATGATAGATTGTTTACATTAATACTACTAATATGCATGTGATGGGTAAGTAGCTCATGGTGCTATACAACTCTCCATTGCTACTTATCTAGATTGAAGCCTCCTTGCTGACATATTAGTGCACAATCTCAATAATGTCATGATAGAGATGGAAGGCATCTAGAAATTTTTTGTGAGATATGGATGAATGTTGTATTGGCTAAACAGTTGCATGATGCATAAGAATTTGTCGTTATGCATATGTTTTATGAAATAGTTCTAACCATGCAACTGGTGCATTTGAATTTTAGGAAAGGTCCTGTACAACCTCCTATAAGAAGGATGAGACTTGTTCCGAAGAACAAGTGATGACAATTCAAGATTCACTGTAATAAAATCTGAAGCTCCCAGGGTCAGAGACACCATGACGAAAGAAAGAGCTTCAGAGAGCGGTAGATCCACCTCGAAGGATGAATACCACCATGGGTACGAGAGATAACTCAAGATGAAGAAAAGAATGCTATAAAAGAAACTATGATCAAAGAATAATAGTTTATCATGGGGAATGATGTATACGATAAGATTTTGAGACATAAAGGGAAGTACATAGTATCCTACATATGGATCTACAAGAACAAGTGTACAAAGAAAGGTTCATGATTTGCCTCAGAAATAATAGACTATGACATGACATACTCTATTGACCAGTATATATCAAGCCACATGTACAGAATGAAGAAGGAAGATAATACTCCACTTCAGGGGGAGTGACTACAGAAGATATCTGAGTTCGACACGGTACGACATGATGGACAGCTTCTTGATGGATTGAGACTTTACCAAGAGTAAAGTGGGTTCCAACCTTCAAAGTTGAATGCAGAAGACTAGGATATGTTGATGATCTGACAAGACGAACTCATGGAAGATGTTATGATGAAAGAATACTAGAATGATGTATGGGATATAGTTCCCAAACCAGAAGGAAACAGTATTGTATCCTCCAAATGGATATACAAAATAGAGCATGCAGCTGACGGAAGTATCGAGAAGTATAAAGAAAGATTTGTGGCCAAAGGTTTCTTTCAGAAAAAGGGAATTAATTCTGAAGAGACACTTACTCCAGGAATTAAGGTACACTTCCTTTAGAACTATCATGGTAGTTTCTTCCATGGTGAAGTAAAGACAAGCCTTCCTTAATGGTATGATTGAGAAAGAGTTTTACATCGAATAGTCATGAGGATTTGAAGTTGAAGCCAGATGGAATCACATATGCAAGTTGAAGAAGGCCCTCTATGGTCTGAAGCAAGCTCCTAGAGCTTGGTATGGAAGAATAGATAGTTTCTTATCGAGCATGGGATTTACCAAGAATAAAGCTGATCCTAACCTTTATATCAAGGTTGTAGAAGAGGAACTTGTCATCCTATTATTATATGTGGATGACTTATCCTTGATAGGAAATGAGAAACAGATCATGGAAAGCAAGAAGAAACTAGTAGAAGAATTTAAGATGAAATACCTTGGGTTAATGCATTATTTCCTAGGTCTATAAGTATGGCAAAGTTCAGAAGAAATCTTTCTCAACCAGGGAAAGTATGCGATAGAGATGTTGAAGAGATTCAATATGTTGGAATGCAAATTCATGGCCACACCCATGGACTCCAACCTGAAGCTGTTAGCTGATGACTCATCAAATTTAGTGGATATGACTCATTATAGATAGATCATTGTGTCATTGATGTACTTAACAAATACCAGACTAGACATTTGTTTTGTTGTGAACACCTTAAGTCAATATCTTGTTCAACCAAGAAGGGTTCATATAGTAACTTCAAAGCATGTGATGAGATATCTGAAAGGGACTATAGACTTTGGTTTATATTATGATTGTAGCCATGAGTATAGATTGTATTGCTACACAGATGCAGATTGGGATGGAAGTATCTCAGATAGGAAAATCACATTCGATAGATGCTTTTGTTTGGGGTCTGCTATGAGTTCATGGTTTAGCAGGAAACAGTCCAGTGTTTCTCGTAGCATGGCTGAAGCAGAATACATAGTAGATTGCTCTACTAAGTTGTGAAGCCATATGGATTCAGAAGCTGATATCAGGTCTCTTTGAACTGAAGATGGATACTACATTGATTCTATGTGGTAACGAGAGTTGTGATAACAGAGAACCCTGTGTTCCGTCGTAACACATAGAAATCCGGTATTTCTACATTCAAGATAAAGATGCAGATGATGATGTTTCAGTATTTGCATACTGTAGATACAGATGATGGTGATTCAGTATTTCTATACTGAATATAGAGATGATGATGATTTTAGTATTCCCATACTGAAGATATAGATGATGTTTCAGTATTTACATACTATAGATGCAAATGATGGTGACCTGATGATGCTTTCAGTTTCACATACTGGAGATACAGATGGTGATAGTTTAGTATTCACATACTGAATATATAGATGATGATGTGGTGACAAAGCCTCTGTCTCGGGTAAAGTTCGAACACTTTCGAGACAAGCTTGGTGTGGTTCAGAAAGACCTTCCTTGAAAGGGGGAGTAGTGATGTTGCAGTGGGATTGTATCATCCCAGGACATATGTCCAGAAGTGATCCGATGACTTCGGTCATCGAGAATATGGTGGGATTGCATCATCCTTAAACTTTGGTTCAAAATGTATCCAGAGGTCTCGGCCCCCGTGAATGTGGTAGGATTGCATCATCCCTGAACTTCGGTTCAAAAAGTATCCAGAGGTCTCGGCCCTCGTGAAAGTGGTGGATTGCATCATCCTTGAACTTCGGTTCAAAATGTATCTGGAGGTCTCAGCCCCCATGAATGTGGTAGGATTGCATCATCCCTGAACTTCGGTTCAAAATGTATTCTGAGGTCTCAGCCCCATGAGAGTGGTGGATTGCATCATCCCTGAACCTCGGTTCAAAATGTATCTGGAGGTCTCTACCCCCGTGAAAGTGGTAGGATTACATCATCCCTGAACTTCAATTCAAAATGTATCCAAAGGTCTTGGCCCCCGTGAAAGTGGTGGATTACATCATCCCTGAACCTCAGTTTAAAATTTATACAGAGATCTTGGTCCCCATGAATGTGGTAGGATTGTATCATCCTTGAACTTCGGTTCAGAATGGATCCAGTGACTTTGGTACTCAAGAATGTGTGTTGATCCCGTAATTCCTAGAGGAAGGATTGTCTGACTTCCACATCTGTGTTGATCCCATAATTCCGAAAGGAAGGATCGTTAGTAGCTCCGTAAAGACCTAAATCCTGTAATTCCAAAAGGAAGGATCATTAAATTGATCCCATAATTCCAATAGGAAGGATTGTCTGAGTTCCACAGATGTGTTGATCCCGTAATTCCAATAGGAAGGATTATCTGAGTTCCACATCTGTGTTGATCCCATAATTCCGAAAGGAAGGATCATTAGTAACTCCATAAAGACCTAAATCCCGTAATTCCAAAAGGAAGGATCATTGAATTGATCCCGTAATTCCAATAGGAAGGATTGTCTGATTTCCACAGATGTGTTGATCCCTCAATTCCAATAGGAAGGATTGTCTGAGTTCCACAAATGTGTTGATCCCGTAATTCCAAAAGGAAGGATCGTTAGTAACTCCGTAAAGACCTAAATCCTATAATTCCGAAAGGAAGGATCGTTAGTAACTCCGTAAAGACCTAAATCCCGTAATTCCAAAAGGAAGGATCATTGGTAACTCTGTAAAGACCTAAATCCTGTAATTCTGAAAGGAAGGATCATGTTGATGTTTTGATGATGTTGATTTTTTTATGATGATGATGATGTTTCTGATCGAAAGATCAAATGTTGGTGACGATGATGATGTTTTCTGATTGAAAGATCAGAATATGATGATGATGATGTTTCTCTAATCAAAAGATCAGAAGTTGTTGATGATGATGTTCTCTGATCGAAAGATCAGAATATGATGATGATGATGTTTTCTTATCAGAAGATCAGAAGTTGCTTATGATTATGATGTTGCTGATGATGATGATGTTTTCTAATTGAAAGATCAGAATGCGATGATGATGATGATGTTTCTGATCAAAAGATCATAATGTGATGAGATCCTGATGATGATGATGCCATATTGTCAAAGTATGATGATGATGACGTACTGATCAAAAGATTAGAATATGATGATGAGTTGATGTTAGAGTATGATGATGTTCGGTTGATGATGGTTCTAATCGAAAGATCAGAGGCTGATGATAATGATGAGTCTGATTGAAAGATCAGAGTATGATGATGATGTTGTTGCTAATCAAAAGGCCAAAGTGCTGAAGAAGATGTTGTTGATCTAAAGGTCAAAGTGTTGAAGATGATGTTGCTAATCGAAAGGTCAAAGTGTTGAAGAAGATGTTGTTGATCGAAAGGTCAAAGTGCTGAAGATGTTGCTGATCGAAAGGTCAAAGTGCTGAAGATGTTGCTGCTGATTGAAGAGTCAAGATGCTACTGATCGAAGCGGTCAAAGTACTGATGATGCTGAAGACTAAGGATTGAAGATGAAGGCTACATGATGTTGAAAAGCTTCCAATGATTTATAGATGTATCACCCTGATGATGTTGATGATGTCCTCTATCTCTCTCCTATTATTGTTGTTGTTGATGTTGTTATAGAATACCCTTCTCGTTAAGGGGGAGTGTTGAAATATTGTAACTTTGAAGAATATTCTATATGTATTTCTTTGTAGTCCCCAATGGTATTACCGGGAGAACCACCTGTATTACTTTGTACCCCGATGCTCCTAATCGGAAGAACTAATAAGAGTCATGAGGCAGTCCCCTCTAATTGTAAAGGTGGGTCATTAGCACCCCAGTGTGGTTACTTGAGCCTACATGTGTAACTCGAGCCTACATGATTAACTCGAGCCTACATGACAGATGAGTTAACTTAAGTGAACGGATAAATATAAATAGAGGTGTAGTGCTCCTCATTTGTAACACACACTCTCACTTATGTAGCGCATTAGTGGAGAAGAGAAGTAGCTGGAGAAGGAGGAGGATTAGGATTTGATCTCCTTGCTGGTTTTATCTTTTATCTTTTATCTTTTTGGGGTATATATATTGAGGAAGCTTTTGCTGGGTTTTTCCCTTTAGGGTTTTCCCAGGATAAATATTTTTGTTCCTTTTGTATGGTTGTGCTTGTCTATATTTCCATGATCCTGTTTATATGCTTTTGTTATGAAAATGAAATGAAGTACTGATGTCTTAGCTAAGCATATGAAAATTTAACATGTTCATCTATTTCCTTCCGGCGTTTCAGCTGCCAGAACCACTAATTTTCTTTGTTGTGTCAGGTCCGTAATCATCTAACCTTCCGAACTTAATTGGTGATTAGAAACATTAAATTTTACCGCATCGATGGTCGGGACAACATCTCACTGACGTATCAGACATTTAGTCCCATAGACGTCCGCAACAACGGTTCCATAGGCCTTAAATTTTCCGATCGGTGGTCTCATTAACTGTAATCTTTTGATATTTATCGGTGATGCCAGTATGTCGGCAATTGGATCCTCTACTCTTCGGGCATCTAGTTCTCTAAGCCTCCACAATGGTGGGCAACAAACTAACTGGAGTTTCTGTGGCCATAACTCTGTCAGTGGTCAAAACCACTAATTTTCTTCATAGCATCGGGGATCCAAATCACTAACATTCCTGTCATTGCGGCAACCAAACAACATCTTTCCTCTGATATGTTGGTGATCGGCTATGCTATTTCATCGGACGGTTAGTCTCTTAGGCAGGTGCAACGGGGGTTCTCCATCTGCTAATTTTTCCCGATCAGTGGTCTGATCAACTAAAAATTTTCGATCGACAGTTGGAACAACTATCCATCAGAAGGGTATTCTACTAAACAGCCACAACGGCAGATTCTCGATCAACTATCTTTCGCCGATCGGTGCTCTAATCATCTATCATTCGCCGATCGTCGATGGGTTCGACACTTAGAAAAATTGTTGAAATTTTTCTTCTTTGCATTAGCTCTTCCTTCAACTAAGTTTCACCGATCTACTTCACTAGATCTTGGCAGCGTCATCTTCTATCCGTCGGCGATCTCATCCTCTATTCATCGGCGATCCCAACAACTAAAATTTTTCGATCGTCGATGATCTCATGCCTTAGAAAAAAATTTCGAAATTTTTTTTTTTGCTGCGTCGTTTGGTGGAGTGACTAGAAAATGCTGCATCAAATGGCTAGTTTCATAGTCACCCACAACGGCGAAAATCCAATCAACTGTGGGTTCCGCGGCCGTGCACCCCATCGGCGGTTAAAACCTCTAACCATCAGAAGGGTAGTTAACATTACAGCCACAACGGTGGATTCCTGATCAACTAAATCCTTTTGATGATGTTCATCAGTGGTTCAATATTCTAACATTTTTTGATGTTTTCTTCACTTAGGCAAAATTTCGGAAAATTATCCCTCTTCGCATCGGCTCTCCAAAGAACTAGGTTTCTCTGACGTTTCGGCGGTCTTTGGAAGATCTCCTCCAAAATTGTGGCTCTTCCTTCAACTAATAATCATCGATCCCTCATCAAACCTTCACCGACAATCAAAAGAGTATGTCAGCTCTACCTTCCTCTAATCATCGTCGATGTTTCGGCGTTTTCCTTGTCTAATTTCCGCCGACGTATCATCGACGCTTTCGTCGTCTAATCATCGGCGATGGAATCAACTAACTTCCACCGATTGCCGATGACCGGACTTAGAAAATTTTTCCAAAATTTTCTTTCCTTCGTCTTTTCTCCATCGACGACATCGGTGATCTGAACAACTACTCATCAGTGCCGTTTCGGTGATTTCATCTTCTATTCTCCTCCGATGTGTCAGTGGCTCAAACAGCAAAAATTTTCCACCACATCAACAACCCAAATCTCTAAATTTCGTCGATGGTTCCATCACTTAGAAATTTCAGAAAATTTCTTCCCTTGCATTGGCTCCTCAAACAGCTAAGTTTCGCCGACGTTTCGGCGGTCTTCGAGAGATCTCTGCCGAAAATGCGGTTCTACCTTCAACTATTTTTCGGCAAAACTTCCTTTATCCTCTGTCGATGGTTGCCGCTTCATCGACTGCACGATCAGCTAATTGGCGCCGATCCAAACAGCAAAATTTCACTGATGGCCGGGTCCGTATCGAATGACCGATAGACTAATATGTTTGCTACATAGGAAGGGCTTCCCACTAAGTCTTCCGATGTGTCGATGGTCTATCACTTAGAAATTTTGTTTTTTAAATTCTCTTTTGTCTGTCGCTCATTGGATGGCCTTCTGACTATGCTTTATGACATATCGGGGAAGCTTCCCACTTAGTTCTCCAATGACCCAATGGCTCGGCACTTAGGCAAATCTTTGTGAATTTCCTATCTTTCATCGATTTTCTTTAGGGAAAAAGGCAACCTGCCTCTGCTAACTAGTTCTTCATGGCCCTCTGAGGCCCAATGCTCTAATGATGTCTCTATCACTACATCTTCACAGCCCAGTCAGGGCCATGCTGCAACCTTTTCTCTGATACCATATGGTAACGTCCTTGACCCTTCGACCGACGAAGAGGACACTACAAAACCATCAAAAACCTCCAGGAAAATAGCCCCATGAACATGAACAGGCATATAATGCTGAAATAAAAACTTAAACATCCAAAGTACTAAGATGCATACTCATACATATATTTAGTGGAAGCAAAACAACATTCATTCATATACATGTTCATTCGGTCCCTTCTCTGCTTCACAGTCCCTCAGGCCCTGACTTCCCTTGCCAGCGCTCTTCTGGGGTTGTGGAGAAGAAATCCAGCCATCTAACTCTGTCTGTGTGGCTCCCCAAACCCAGGTTTCTCAAGCATACCTAGTCTTCAATCCCACTCCATACAGTTTGAAGACCAACCACTGCATCCATGCAGCAAACCAGCAATTAAAGCTTGACAGGGGAAGAGAAATCCCTGAATCGTTCTTGTCCCTATCATGACCAAAATGATTCCACAGCAACCTACAGCCACCCAAATCCCAAAGGAAACTCAACCAACCAATGTGGGGAAACAACATCCAACGAACAACAAGTGAGAACCACAGTGCACGATTAATAGTGAAATTTCTAGACAACTACCCAGTCTGAACAGGGACGTGAGTAGGAAAAACAATCCCCAACATAGACAGGAGGAAAACATCTCACCAAGGAAACCATGGAAAACATCCCACAGTGAAAAACCACTGCAACATTTCACAGTCCGACAATGGAAGAAGGGAAAAACGATCCCTTGCATGAACAGGAGGAAGAACATATTCCCAGACCAACAATCATGAGAGAAGGGAGAACCAACCCCCACACACAGAATCGTGGATCCTTTTATCTCAGCTCGGCATGAGGGAAAATGAACAGCCCCCCCGCATCAGCGAGAGTGGATAGAATGATTAGTATACCAACAACGTGTGAGGAAACCACTCCCCAGCCTGTGCGTGACTGAACCAGCTGGTGGAGGCATGTGGGGGAAATCCTGCCACCCACCCCTACTCAGCATTAACTGCCTCAACTAAACAGGGTTTTAAGGTTTGACACATGGCTTTTCCCCAATGGCTCCCACAGGTTAGATAATCCCCCCCTTAACCTTAGTAAATCATGCCCTTTTCATTTAGCGTTGCACCGTCATAGCTAGTTGTAGGTTTATTTTAATTAATGTGCATATTTACATGATGCAAAACCATTGTGTTCCAGATAGCATGATATACCATCGACAATGATCCCGATTGTCGAAACATAACACAACCAAATCGATGGTGGGGCTTTTTCCTTTAGCTCCACACCACAATTAATTACAACATATACATCATGAATCTTTTAGTGCAACCAGGGTCAGAACCGGGGATATTACAACAATAGACAACATGATGAGACAATCACAAATAAGCACAATATGACACCCAATCACATATAGATTGAAAGAAATAAATAGTTGACCAGCGCCTTTAAATGGAGTCGAAAATAATTAATAGTTCTTACAAGTGTTGGAGTGAATGTTGTGCAATTATATCTTGGTACGTTTTAAATTAATGTGAAAAGATGAGTGAATTAAATTAGGCGAGGAGACTCCAAATATACCCAGGGGTTACTTGGAGTATGTCCAAAAGTAAAAACCGCTACGGCTACCCGCAAGGAATGTGTGGGTTGGATGGAGTCTCTGAGACTCTGTTCATAATACACCCACTAGGATGTAATAGAGATCGATGCCTCGAGGTCATTGTCCAGTAGTTCCCACTTCCTTTGGGTATTTTTTCATCGTTTACGGTTTAATCGAGGCGTTGGATTTTTGCCTGTGGTGGTTAATTGGGAAAGTGAATCCTAATTATTCTAGTCACTCACATTTCTTTTGGTGCAGCTTGAATGATCAGACAAACCACATCCAAGTGCAGAGAATACACACCAGAGTCTTGTAAATTTTAGTAAATTTTAAGAGTGTGTTCTTGTTAAAAAAATGGTCCTCCAGGAATCACTTTCGGTCCAAGTGGACCTCTATCTAGAAATCAAGGAGGGGTTAATTTTACTTCTTGCTTGTGAAAAGTAACAATGAAAATAGAAGCAAAAAATACACACCACATGTTTTCTATTTAATTCTACCACGATCCTCTTTCACCTTTCAGTTCGATCGGGGATTCTTGGGTAAGTATTAGTATTAATTTGATTTCAAAATATGGAATAATGAAAAATATGATGAAAATATACAATCCTACATGACAAGACTAAGCTAGAGAAAAAAACAGGAAAAAATGCAAAAAAGTGAAACGGATGCAGACCCCCCCAGGGGGGATGGGGAGTGGGCTCAAAAGACCCTACTCGAAGTGATTATTTATTATTAATCCTTACAATATCAGCAAACTAATTTTCACTTTGGTCCTTGTAGTCCGGGATCCAAAGGCTTACAACAAGCTTAAAACAAGCCTAAAAGGAGGCACATTGGTGGGGGAAGCCTCTGGGAAGCTCCGGTTCACCCAAGAGTCAGAAAATGGGCAGAGTATCCTTCTCTTTTTTGTTAAACCTTCTAAAACAAGAAATATATTAAAATAAAATATGCCCAAAAACACTTTAAAAGTACTTTGTCTCGCCACACTAATTACCAAAAAATACTAAGTTAAAAATTGTTAAAAAATGAACAATTTAGTTTTGCAAAAGGGAACCAAGGAAAGCGAGATTTCCTTGGGATCTTGGATTGATTTTTGGGAAGCCAATATGATGTGCACTTTATTGCAGAATTTAAATCTTTAAAGAAAATAAAAAAAAACTACCTTATGAGCAAGCTTTAGATCTACGATTTAGCTACTTGCAAAAAGGAATTTCTTCACCTAGATCTATCTTTAAAATATGATATTCTTTATGAAATTTCAGATCTAAGAAACAAGACTCTTAGGAACTAGATATAACAATGTATAAGCAATTTTTAGAAATAGATCTGATCATAAGAGGATGAACAAGTAACCAAAAGATTGATTTTCATAAGATGGAGGAAGAGAAGGGGAAAGGCTTGTTGTTGGATAGATCTGCAAGGGAAACTTGTTAGTGGAATACAGAGGGGAAATTCCTTCACAAAAATGTCATATTTCTAGTGGATTCAAAATAGATCCATAGCTCGTCCAATACTTGCCACCTGAAAGCTAAACACACAACCTTGCACAAAACCTTATGAGATCAGGATACATATGAAAAAGAAACAATAATTACATGAAAATTAGCTTATTAAACATGTATAAACTAGATCTTGAAACACATATGCTATGAGATACAGAAAATAAAGTAATCTTACTTTCCCAAGTACACTCCTATTGTTTCATCTTAATTATTCAAGCCAGACAAGGTTCAGATGCAGAAATTGAGAGAAAAACCGGCAACATCAAAAGTCACAAGAAAATACTTATTCCACACACCATTAGAGCATTACACCATTTAGCCTCCAAAGATTCTTTATTCCAACAATGAAAATATTACAACCGTATTACAATATCAAGTCTATTCTCTCCAACTCAAACTAGCTTCAAAAAGGAAAAGGCTGCTTTATTTATAGCCAGACTGGCCAAGAGGGGCGCATGCCTGACTGAAGGAGAGACTGCAACAGATAGAGAGTTAATCCAATCCTAATATGATGATGAACTAAGTCTAACTAGACTGGAATTGCAAATTGGAGTGATACCTCACTTGGTGAACTAGCGCACCCATCAAACAACTACCAGATTGATCCACACATGTGGAGGAGAGAGAAAGGAGGGTGCAACCCCTAAATCTGCATGATCCTATTAAGCTCCTCTTCATCCCTGATCCATGCCTTCAGTCAAGGACTGATAACTCTTGGTCAATCCGAAGCCAATGAGACTAATTTGAATCAAATCGGAGCAAATCCCACTGATTTAGGATCTTGGATTTGCTCCATTATTTAATTAATTTTTAATTAAATTAATTAATATTTGTTTTTTTTTTATTTTCTTACCTAAGTGATGGAAAAATCACTCAAAACTTAGGAAAAGTGGGTTTATGGGTTTACCGGGTGCTCCAAGTTAGAAAATGAGCACCTCAATGACTGAAACTGACTTTTAACCCCACTTTTATTACAAGACCAATTTTTCCATTTAGACTATTAAAAAATAGCCAAAGTATTGTGGAAAAATTTATAAAAAAAAACAAAAAACAAAACAAAACAAAACCTAGGGGGACATAGCACATGTTTATATGACTCGACCATAATTCCTAGCATGTTTATACATTGACACATGCAATCTAATAACCTCAATAGGCCTAAATGTCAAGCCGAACACCCCAACTTTGGAGGTATTGAGTGAAAAACTCAAAAATTATCAGTCGTTTATTCAACAACCAATAATAACCAAGGGAAAAAACACTCAGGGCTGATTGGATTGATAAATGAGTCCAAGAGACCGAGTCTTTTATAGACACTACCATGCTAGAACATTTTATTACAATTCCCCCAAGGGGGTATGAACATGTGGTAGATAAAAAAAACACTTCCTGGAAGCAAGTCTGAAGGTCTTCTGAAGTCCGAACAAATCATATTTGTCCTGTTCACCAGGCTCACTTGATAGCACCGACTAAGTACAACTTAGGTGGTAACATCTGGCTCCAACTATGAGAGGTGTGCTCAATCTGGTCATAGGGCAAGGAGAGGATATGACAACACCAGAATCTCTAGTTTATATACCCTGTAAAAACATCTCAACTTGACAAGAAAACCTCAATAGCACAAGCTTTATATAAAATCCAAATCAACCACTAAGCTGATTGATTTAAACAAAACAAATGTAGCTAATTACTGAAAGAAAAGTTTTATTATATCCAAGTACAAAACATAAATGCCGAAAGTAAATGCTCTCTTTTAAGGAGATTATTTTCCTATTCTAAGCATGATATAAAAAAGGTTAGGTGTAATAAAAAAATCCAATGTAACCACCTAAGCATTTTATTAACATAAAAAAAATTCTTTGTCTTTGGTTACCATCCAAAGTAAGGATACTTTATTCAGAAAATGCAAACTTGCGTGATTATCCAGAATGGGTGGGTTGGATGGGAAATCATAGGCATGAATAAAGTCATTAAAGTTCTTCCCAAACTGGTATGTGCTCATGTAGGCTGCTTCTATCCATGATTGGATAGGTCTGATATACCAATCAGCAAGATGAGGAATACTTACTACAT
The DNA here is from genome assembly GCA_001517045.1 of Pseudotsuga menziesii. NCBI lineage: Eukaryota > Viridiplantae > Streptophyta > Pinopsida > Pinales > Pinaceae > Pseudotsuga > Pseudotsuga menziesii. The sequence continues at coordinate 81,228 of LPNX010320527.1, forward strand.
AATCATACTAATCATCATGGCTTATCAAATGACAACTCGTTGCATAATCCCCAAGTAGATCCAAATCATAAGGAACCTCTACATGTGAAGAAGATGGCTGAGATTGATATTCCACTGACTGCATCACATCTAACTTTTTCACAACACTGCTTCTCAATGTATTCATTATTGTTGACTTTTTTCGGCTCTGCATGATATAACTCTAAATGATCATGTGAAAATTCTGAATGCTTCTCTTCCATACAAATATTTTCCCAAGTATCCAGATCCATGCTCCCCTCTATGGACGTATCGTAGATTGGACTTCCACAAATTTTTGAATAGACACCCCCCTTGTTGGATATATCATGGATGGGATTCTCAATAAGATTTTCACAAGTTGGATTATCTATGAAATTCCAATAGTCATCACACCCATCTATGTCGGATATGAGAGAGTCTTCCTTGCTGGTATCACATCCTAAGATACAACTACCCTCCTCCTGCTCATAATAATCATCCTTCAAAGTTTTGGTTTCAAAGATATTACAAGAAGTTAAACTTTCCAAATTTTTCATCCCTAAGTGATGAACATAGAGGAGTGTCATCATACCCATCATAAATTTCTTCATAAGTGTCGATCTCTGTAATAGTTCCCTCATGAGGGATTTCTGGAAAAATATTAGCATTGAAACAAACTTAAGAATACCTCAAATATTCAATGTTTTCAGTTATGGTGATATGAGGAGAGTCTTCAACAATGTGTTCAATCATGGGTTCCTCGTAAAGCTCTTCAATAGAATCATCTTGAATGTGCTCATCTATAATAGAATTCATGGGATCCTTTAGCTCATTTAGGTAGGTGAGGGCCCTTTCTACAACCGTTAGCATATCTCCCTCACCATTATGTCACCTCTCAAAAAACATAGCACACAAGTCTTCATGGGAGGTAATGCATTTATCAGGAATACCAAATACCATATCCAAGCCTTCTTTTCCAAAGAATTGGAAAAAATCCTCATCATATTATCCCTATGAAGTATGTTGATTTTATTCACAAATGAAAAAAAAGATATGATGTGACAGATAGCTGAATCACCATTTCCATAAAAAATTGGAGCTTGAAAATATATTTTATCCTGGAGATATGGTTCATAGTTAGGAAAACCTAGGATTCCCAAGAAATCGATGGGAGGATATGCATTGGAACTTTGAGCACCATAATACTCATCATCCATGATGTCTTATCAGTAGCATATATCAACCATGTATTTTGTACTGAATCGGAGCTTTCAAATAATGAGCATTTAAAGTTTTACTATGCCATATGAGCTCATCTACACACAACAAGTCTCAACAAAATAATGAGAAAGTAGGGTTTTATCCCTTCAATGGAGTCGCCATGTGAAAAAAGAAAATAAGCATTTATGAATCTTTCACAAAAATTATTTTTTGTTTTTCTTTGTAAAAATAAAAACTGAAAAAATTCAGTGGAGTCACCAAATGAAAATTAAAGATCTACTCTAAGCATTCATCAATCATAGCAAAACCAAAAAGGAAGAGAACAAAAGTCGTACTCTAGGAATACAAATATTTATCCCTGGCAACGACGCCAAAAGATGTTGCCACCTTTCACACACCTGGGGGGGAAGGTGGTAGAAATATTCAAGCCACTTAGTGTTTCCTTGGGGAAAAGTCTCGAGTCAAGGTTGTCACCTTGTTCTTGACTCCTCTATTTAGGCAAACTCCTAACGAAGCCAAGGGGGGTATACCCTACAAGTTACTAAGGCTGGTTACTTAAATGATGATGGTATTAGATGAGTAAGTTTTTTAGGAGTTTTGATTTAACAATTGTAAACAACAGATAACATGATGAGACAATCACAAATAAGCATGATATGACACCCAATCACATACAGATTGAAATAAATGAACAATTGACCACTACCTTTAAATGGAGTCGAAAATAATTAAGAGTGCTTGTGTGAATGTTGTGCAATTATATCTTGGTACGTTTTAAATTAATGTGAAAATATGAGTGAATTAAATTAGGCGGGGGGACTCCAGATATACCTGGGGGGTACTTGAAGTATGTCCAAAAGTAACAACCGCTACGGCTACCCACAAGGAATATGTGGGCTAGATGGAGTCTCTGAGACTATTTTCATAATACACCCACTAGGATGTAACAAAGATCGACACCTCGAGGTCACTATCCAATAGTTCCCACTTCCTTTGGGTATTTTTCCACCATTTACAGTTTAATCGAGGCATTGGATTTTCCCCTGCGGTGGTTAATTGGGAAAGTGAATCCTAATTATTCTAGTCACTCGTGTTTCTTTTGATGCAGCTTGACTGATTGGATGAACCGCAGCCAAGTGCAGAGCATACACACCGGAGTCTTGTAAATTTTAGTAAATTTTAAGAGCGTGTTCTTGTTAGAAAAAACACCCTCCAGGAATCTCTTTCGGTCCAAGTGGATCTCAATCGGGAAATTAGGAGGGGTTAATATTACTGCTTGCTTGTGAAAAGTAACAATGAAAATAGAAGCAAAAAATACACACCACAGGTTTTCTAATTAATTCTACCATGATCCTCTTTCACCTTTCGGTTCAATCGAGGATTCATGGGGTAAGTAATAGTATTACTTTGATTTCAAAATATGGAATAATGAAAAATATGATCAAAGTATACAATTCTGCATGACAATACTAAGCTAGAGAAAAAAATGGGAAAAAATGCAAAAGAGTGAAACCGACGCGGATCCCCTGGGGGGAATGGGGACTGGGATCGAAAGAGCCTACTCGAAATGATTCTTTATTATTAATTGTTACAATATCATAAAACTAATTTTCACTTTGTTCCTTGTTATCCGGGATCCAAAGGCTTACAACAAGCCTAAAAGGAGGCACAGTGGTAGGGGAATCCCCCAGGAAGCTCTGGTTCACCCAAGAGTCAGAAAACGGGTAGAGTATCCTTCTATTTTTTGTTAAAACTGCTAAAAAAAGCAATCTATTAAAATAAAATATTCCGAAAAACACTTTAAAAGTGCTCTGGGTCACCACACTAATTACAAAAAAAAACTAAGTTAAAAACTGTTAAAAAGGGAACAATTTAGTTTTGCAAAAGGGAACTGATCTGTCAGACCTCAACTTTAGTGCATTAAAAGTTTGTTGTAAAAGAATGCATGCAACAGGTTAATTAATGGGGCAGCATTAACAGAAATTAAATGCTCAGAATGGAAAACAACACTGACAAACAGATGCAAAGAAGAAAACACAGAAACAGAGAGTCATAAACAGAAGTTGATAACGGAGTTCACCCCCTTCACTAGGCTACGTCTCCGGGTCCCTCTCCAATGGGAACCGATCCAATTAATGGCTTTAAAATGGTACAAAATGATTCTGGAAACAACTTCAGCAACTGTAAATAGAATGATGTACAAAGTATTTAAGACCTTTCTCTGGAAATTACAATCAGCCTTCGTAAGGCAAAGAAAGCCAAAGTATGACAGAGAATGTCAACTTCCAAAGTAACAGCATCGGAACACTTTACAGCAAACTCTCCAAGCTTCGTGTAATAGAGACATGATGTACTACGCTCGAAACGAACTATTTTTCCTCCCCTTCACTGGTGGCCAACCTCCTCTATTTAAGCGTTTAGTGGGAGGATAAGTAACGGACTCGCCTCCCTCTTTCACACAGCTGTTACCATATCTCAAAACTGAATCATGCCATTCGGCCGAATCGCGGCCCAAGCATTATGGTAACATGACATTCGACGTTCCATATCCCCAACAGGCTATTCTTCTCCCGCCAAATAGGGCTGTTCCCATCTCATAGACTGTTTCATACCCAAATGTCGCATCCAACTGAGCCCAAAACCAAATACAACAGCGGATCAAAATGTTATAACTGCCAAAGAAAGCTCCACCAAATGGATAGTCATAAGCCAAATTTTATATGGAACCATATTAGACTCTGCTATATCTGTGATCCGCCAAAAAAGGAGTCCCGCCAAATGTTCCGCCAATCAAACCACGCAATAAAAATTTTGTTGTTGGGGTCGTGCCATCGAACGCATTGCGGAAGTTTTAGTCATCTGTGCTTCCACTGTTGCGGAAGAGTGATAAGCAACTAGCTCTGATGAAATCTGTCTCAATCGGCTGCCATCGGGTTTTCCATCGGGGCGTCTTGTCTCTAGGTCTTCCGCAGTGGCGGATGGCGTTGTCTTTAAGTCTTCTGCAGTGGCGGATGGCACTATCTCTAAGTCTTCCGTTTCTGTCAATTTACTTCACCGATCCTTAAGATTTAAGTTTCCCCATTGCGGCTCCTTATCACTCTGACTTCCGATCCGTTCTGAGTGTGATTTAAGTTTCTGTCGTTACGGAAAGAGATCTTCTTCCGACCTCCGATGCTTGTGTGCTCCGACGTTGCAGAAGGAGATCTTCTTCCAACCTCCGACGTTGCAGAAAGAGATCTTCTTCCAACCTCCGATGTTGTGGAAAGAGATCTTCTTCCAACCTCCGATGCTTGTGTGTTTCTGCCATTTTTATTTTGCCCGCCGCTTCTTTGAACCATTGTACCATATTCCTTTATCTTGGATCAGTGTAACTTTGAAAAGGAATAATCCGTCGGATCAGGAACCAAGGAAATCAAGTTGTCCTTGGGATCGTGGCTTGATTTTTAGGAAGCCAATATGATGTGAACTTTCTTGCAGAATTGAAATATTTAAAGAAATGAAAAAAGAAACTACCTTATGAGAAATCTTTAGATCTACGATTTAGCTACTTTCAAAAAGGAATTTCTTCACCTAGATCTACCTTTAAAATATGATATTCTTTATGAAATTTCATATCTAACCAACAAGACTCTTAGGAACTAGATATAACAATGTATAAGCAATTTTTAGAAATAGATCTGATCATAAGAGGATGAACAAGTAACCGGAAGATTGCTTTTAATAAAATGGAGGAAGAGAAGGGGAAAGGCCTGTGGTTGGAGGAATCTGCAAGGGAAACTTGTTAGTGGAATACAGAGGGGAAATGCCTTCACAAAAATGTTGGATTTCCAGTGGAGTCAAACTATATTCATAGCTTGTCCAATCCTTGCCACCTGAAAGCTAAACACACAACCTTGAACAAAACCTTATGAGATCTGGATATATATATGAAAAAGAAACAAGAATTACATGCAAATAAGCTTATTAAACATGTATAAACAAGATATTCAAACACATATGCTATGAGATACAAAAAAATAAGTAATCTTACTTTCCCAACTACACTCCTATTGATTCAGCTGAATCATTCAAGCTAGACAGGGTTCAGATGCATAAATTGAGAGAAAAACCGACAACATCAATAGCCGCAAGACAATGCTTATTCTACACACATGAGAGCATTACACCATTTATACTCCAAAGATTCTATATTCCAAAAATGAAAAGATTACAACAGTATTACAATAGCAAGCCTATTCTCTCCAACTTGAACTAGCTTCAAGAAGGAAAAGGCTACTTTATTTATAGCCAGACTGGCCAAGAGGGGCGCATGCCTAACTGAAGGAGAGACTGCAGCTGATAGAGAGTTAAGCCGAGCCTGATATGATGATGAACTAAGTCTAACTCAACTGGAACTACAAATCAGAGTGATACCTCACTCAATGAACTGACCCACCCATCAAACAACTGCCAGATTGATCCACACATGTGGAGGAGAGAGAAAGGAGGGCGCAACCCCCAGATCTGCATGAGCCTATTAAGCTCATCTTCAGCCCTGATTCATGCCTTCAGTCAAGGAATGATAACTCCCTATCAATCCAAAGCCGATAAGACTGATTTCAATCAAATCGGAGCAAATCTCACAGATTTAAGATCTTGGATTTGCTCCATTATTTAATTAATTTTTAATTAAATTAATTAATATTTGATTTTTTTTTGGATTTTCTTCCCTCACTGATGGAAAAATCACTCAAAACTTAGGAAAAGTGGGTTTATGAGTTTACCAGGTGCTCCGAGTTAGAAATTCAAAAACACCATGATTGAAACTGACTTTTAACCCCACTTTTATTACAAGACCAATTTTTCCATTTAGACTACTAAAAAATAGCCTAAGTTTTGTGGAAAAATTAAAATTAAAATTTAAAGAAAACAAAACCTAGGGGGACTTAGCACATGTTCATATGACTCGACCATAATGCCTAGCAAGTTTATACATTGACACACAGACTCTAATAACCTCAATAGGCCTAAATGTTAAGCTGAACACCCTAACTTTGGAGGTATTGAGTGAAAAACTTAGAAATTATCAGTCGTTTATTCAACAACCAATAATAACCAAGGGAAAAAACACTCGAGGCTAATTGGATTGATAAATGAGTCCAAGAGACCAAGTCTTTTATAGACACTACCATGCTAGAACATTTTATTACAAGACTTGTGAAACAAACAAGTATTCCACCTCAACAATCAACGACCTCGTTTTCACGTTCATCTCTGCAATTTATTTTAAGCTCAACAAAATCATGGCAATAATATGTGTTAGAGTAGAAACATGACCACCATCTGAAGAAACATACACACCATGTTGTTTACATTCACAAATATGCTCACAGATTTTCCAATTTTACCAGCTTGTCGTATTGTATTGCTTTGCTTGAAGCCCTTATTTAACAACCAATAAAGGACATGTTACAATGGCTGCTCCAAGTTTAGTGAGAGCTCCAACGCAGTCACATTTCAAATCCTTTTTTCAAAACGATCTCTCAGTAGACAAAATATCACACCTTCAATATATATCAATTGAGTCGCTTGTTACCTATTGAGTCATACTTAGTCGGTGTTATCAAGTGAGCCTGGTGAACCAGACAAAGATGATTTGTTCAGACTTCAGAAGACCTTCAGACTTGCTTCTGGAAAGTGATTTTTTTATCTACCACATGTTCATACCCCCTTGGGGGAGTTGTAATAAAATGTTCTAGCATGGTAGTGTCTGTAAAAGACTCGGTCTCCTAGACTCATTTGTCAATCCAATCAGCCCAGAGTGTTTTTTCCTTTGGTTATTATTGGTTGTTGAATAAACAACTGATAATTTCTGAGTTTTTCACTCAATACCTCCAAAGTTGGGGTGGTTACATTGACACTTAGGCCTATTGTGGTTATTAGAGTCTGTGTGTCAATGTATAAACATGCTAGGAATTATGGTAGAGTCATATGAACATGTGCTAAGTCCCCTAGGTTTTGTTTTTTTTTTAATTTTTAATTTTAATTTTTCCACAAAACTTAGGCTATTTTTTAATAATCTAAATGAAAAAATTGGTCTTGTAATAAAAGTGGGGTTAAAAGTCAGTTTCAGTCATGGGGGTGCACATTTTCTAACTCGAAGCACCCGGTAAACCCAGAAACCCACTTTTCCTAAGTTTTGAGTGATTTTTCCATCACTCAGGTAAGAAAATCCCAAAAAATCAAATATTAATTAATTTAATTAAAAATTAATTAAATAATGGAGCAAATCCAAGTTCCTAAATGAGTGGATTCTCAGTTGATTTGACTGAAATCAGTTTCTATCAGCCTCCCTGATTTTTGTTGGGACTTTCCTTTGATCGAGGCATCAGTTTCAGTCCCTCTCAGCTCCTATGTGACTTCACTGGGGTTTGGAGGGCATCTCTCTCCGTCATGGGGCGAATTGTGCTATGTTCTCCATTCAGGATGAGTTGGGTGAGACGATAGATGGTGTGGCGGTGCCTCAGGTGAAAGGTGGCACACCTAGAATTCCTGATTCACTTCAGATCTCACCCAGTTCACTGCAGATCATCTCCCAGCTCCTCTCCTAGTTAGGATTTGCACCCCGTTTGGGTCAGTGGGCCTGTTTTTTCTATAAATTGAGGCTATCATTCCCTTCTTGAAATTAGTTCGAGTTGGATAGAATAGGATTTCTATTGTAATACTATTGTAATCTTTTCATTGTTGGAATAAATAAGCTTTGGAGGCTAAATGGTGTAATGCTCTCATGTGTGTGGAATAAGCATTGTCTTGCAGCTATTGATGTTGTCAGTTTTCCTCTCAATTTCTGCATCTGATCCTTGTCTGGATTGAATGATTCAGCTGAATCAATAAGAGCGTAGTTGGGAAAGTAATATTACTTGTTTTTTCTGTATCTCATAGCATATGTGTTTGAAGATCTATATTATACATGTTTAATAAGCTTATTTGCATGTAATTCTTGTCTCTTTTTTCATATATATAGCTAGATCTAATAAGGTTTTCTGCAAGGTTGTGTGTTTAGATTTCAGGTGGAAAGAATTGGACGAGCTGTGGATCTACTTTGAATCCACTCTAAATCAGAAATTTTTGTGGAGGCATTTCCCCTCTGCATTCCACTAACAAGTTTCCCTTGCAGATCTATCCAGCAACAGGCCTTGCCCCTTCTCTTCCTCCATTTTATTAAAATCAATCTTACAGTTACTTGTTCGTCCTCTAATGATCAGATATACTTTTAAAAATTTCTTATACAATGTTATATCTAGTTCCTAAGATTATTGTTTCTTAGATCTGAAATTTCATAAAGAATATCATATTTTAAAGATAGATCTAGGTGAACAAATTCCTCTTTGCAAGTAGCTAAATCGTAGATCTAAAACTTGCTCATAAGGTAGTAGTTTTTTTCTTCTTTAAATATTTAAATTATGCAATAAAGTGCACATCATATTGGCTGCCCAAAAGGCAAGACAAGATCCCAAGGAAAGCTTGCTTTCCTTGGTTCCTTTTTGCAAAACTAAATTGTTCATTTTTAACAATTTTTAACTTAGATTTTTTTTGGTAACTAGTGTGGTGACCCAAAACACTTTTAAAGTGTTTTGGAGCACATTTGATTTTAATAGATTTCTTTTTTTTATCATATTTAACAAAAAAGAGAAGGAGAATCTGCTCGTTTTTCGACTCTTGGGTGAACCGAAGCTTCCCGGAGGCTTCTCCCACTGTTGTGCTTCCTTATTAGTCTTGTTGTAAGCATTTGGATCCCAGATAAAAATGACCAAAGTGAAATTAGTTTTATGATACTGTAACCTTTAATAATAAATAATCACTTCGATTAGTCTCTTTCGATCCCACTCCCCATCCCCCCTGGGGGGATCCACGTCCGTTTAACTTTTTTGCACTTTTTCCTGTTTTTTGCTCTAGCTTAGTCTTGTCATGCAGGATTGTATACTTTGATCATATTTGTCATTATTCCATATTTTGAAATCAAAGTAATACTAATACTTACCCCACGAATCCCCGATTGAACTGAAAGGTGAAAGATGATCATGGTAGGATTAATTAGAAAACCTCTAGTGTGTATTTTTGCTTCTATTTTCATTGTTACTTTTCAAAAGAAAACAATAAAATTAACCCCTCCTTGATTTCCGGATTGAGGTCTACTTGGACCGAAAGAGATTCCTGGAGGGTCTTTTTTAACAAGAACATGTTCTTAAAATTTACTAAAATTTACAAGACTCCGATGTGTATGCTTTGTACTTGGCTGTGGTTCATCCGATCAGTCAAGCTGCATCAAAAGAAACGTGAGTGACTAGAATAATTAGGATTCAATTTCCCAATTAAGCATCGTAGGCGAAAATCCAACGCCTCAATTAAACCATAAATGGCGAAAAAATACCCAAAGGAAGTGGGAACTACTGGATAGTGACCTCGAGGCGCTGATCTCTATTACATCATAGCAGGTGTATTACGAACATAGTCTCAGAGACTCCATCCAGCCCACACATTCCTTGCGGGTAGCCTTAGTAGTTGTTACTTTTGGACATACTCCAAGTACCCCCTGGTATATCTGGAGTCCCCCCCGCCTAATTTAATTCACTCATTTTTTTACATTAATTTAAAACCTACCAAGATACAATTGCACAACATTCACTCTAGCACTTGCAGGCACTCTTAATTATTTTTGGCTCCATTTAAGGCACTGGTCAATTGTTTATTTCTTTCAATCTATACGCGATTGGGTGTTGTATCGTGCTTATTTGTGATTGTCTCATAATGTTATCTGTTGTTTACAATAGTTAAATCAAAACTCCTAAAAAACTTACTCATTTAATACCTTCATCATCTAAGTAACCAGCCTTAGTAACTTGTAGGGTCTACCCCCCTTGGCTTCATTAGGATTTTTCCTAAATAGAGGAGTCAAGAACAAGGTGACGGCCTTGACTCGAGACTTGCCCCCAAGGACGCACCGAGTGGCTTGAATATTTTTTCCACTTCCCCCCCTAGGTGTGTGAAAGGCAGAAACACTGCTGTTATTTCCAATGATATTTTGTTTCCGCATAAAAATAATCTGCCGTAGACATTCACAACAAATTTACCATATGGTTGCACAAAAGCAATCATTTTCTTAATATGTTTTTTTTAAACTTGTATGGAAATATATCCCACATGCATCGATTAACTGACTTTTCATTTGTTTATAAACCCCAATAGTTTCATTATATATCAAGGAACAAAAAAGATGTAATGTCCGTTGTATGCTTGGTGCCTTGGTTTGTTTAGTTTTCTTTGATTGTAGTGTGTTGGTGTGGCAGTCCCCATATGACCAATAGCTCGTGGTGTTGATCTTGTTTAAAAATTGGCCTTGTGCCAATATAACCTCTTTTATATAAAATAAAACCTTTTATTTTATTTTATAACATCAAATAAAACCTTTTCATATTTCCAAAACATAATGGATCCTTTAACTCAAGTTTATGGAGTACATCAATTATCTTTTAAAGCCAAGGCTTAGCTTGAAAGTAATTCTTAAGCTCATTGAAACTTTTCCTTTGTGCCAATCCCAATAAAATATTTAATGCTCGAAAGCTTGAGAGTGTCAAATCACCCATGAAATGTTCGAAAATTTGATGACGACAACACCAACCACTGTGGAAATAAATTAGTGCTAACCGCTGGCTCCACTTGGGATGATATCCTCCCTACGAGTTAGAAAAGAGCCCCATAGATCAAGTGCCAAATCCATTGGGTCGATCCCAATTTTTCTCTAGAATCCTCAACTTGTTCTAAACTGAACCATCAATTGAAGCCATCATGCAAAAAGAACCCTGTCACCCTGTAACCTGTCACCTATCCATACTCTAAAGGCTGGAAACCAACTATAACTACAAGCCTAAACTTTAAAACTGAAACGATCTCCCCAGTGGAGTCACCTTCCATAATTTTTCAGTGGAGTCACCCGGGAAAATGATACAACCTTTTCCACAGGTAAGAATCTCTGTTTACCCATAGAAACCCTTTATCCTTTAAATCTTTTTCGTTCTTCCCAGGGATGATCTTCAATCTCATCCCTGAAAATGGCGCTAATTTGTTAGCACTGGAAATTAACCAAAGGTTGTGAAGGCTCGTTCCCAGGTAACAGCAGAACCACTTCCGAAGAGAGAACTGGCTTTCTTCTCTTCTGAGAGGGATCTCTCACCAAATATTAACAATGCCAAATATGTACAAGTGAAAATATAAATTGTTTGAAAGATTGGTTGAAATAGAACATAGGACCATTGGGTGATGGAGTCAAGATGTGTGTTACCACCTAAGTTGTACTTAGTGGTTTTTTATCGAGTGAGCCTAGTGAACTGGACAAGGATAACTTGTTCAGACTTCAGAAGACCTTCAGTCTTGCTTTTCGAAAACTTTGTTGTACTATATCACATGTTCATACCCCCTTGGGGGAGTTGTAATAAATGTTCTAGAATGATAGTGTCTGTAAAAGACTCGGTCTCTTAGACTTTATGTGTTAATTCGATCAGCCAAGGGTGTTTTTTCCCTTGGTTATTATTGGTTGTTGAATAAACGACTGATAATTTCTGAGTTTTTCACTCAATACCTCCAAAGTTGGGGTGATCAGCTTGGAATTTAGGCCTATTGAGGTTATTAGGGTCTATGTGTCAATGTATAAACATGCTAGGCATTATGGTTGAGTCATATGAACATGTCTAAGTCCCCCTAGGTTTTTAATTTTTTTTAAATGTTTCAGTGTTTTTTATTAAAATTTAATTTTTCCAAAACTTAGGCTATTTTTTAATAGTTTAATTGGGAAAATTGGTTTTGTAATAAAAGTGGGCTCAGAAGTCAGATTCAGTATTGTAGGTGCTCATTTTCAAGCTAAGAGTACCCAGTAAACCTATAGACCCACTATTTCCTAGGTTTGAGTGATTTTCCATCACTCAGGTCAAAAAGCCCCAAAAAATCAATTATTGATTATTTTAATTAATAAATTGAATACAAGGAAGACATGGATAGGAATGAGGATGATGCCATGGATGAAGAGTCCCCCACATATGACATGGATGGGAGTGATGACTATTGGAATTTCATAGATAATCCAACTTGTGAAAATCTTAAGGAGAATCCCATCCATGATATGTCCAACACGGTGACTGTCTATTCAAGAATTTGTGGAAGTCCAATCTACGATACGTCCATAGAGGGGACCACAGATCTGGATGCCTAGGAAAACCTTAGTATGGAAGAGGAGCATTCAGAATTTTCATGTGATCATTCAGAGTCATATCATGCAGAGCCGCACAAGGTTATTAGTAATGAAGACATTAAGAAGCAATGTTGTGAAAAGTCAGATGTGATGCAGTCAGTGGAATATCAGTCTTAGCCATATTTTTCACATATAGAGGTTCCTTATGATTTGGAGCTACTTGGGGCTTATGCAATGAGTTATCATTTGATAAGCCTCGGTGATCAGTATGATGATGTAGTCAGTCTGCCTCATCATTCTGATTGGTATATCAGTCCTATCCAGTCATGGATAAAAGCAGCCTACATGAGCACATACAAGTTGGGGAAGAATTTTTATGACATTATTCATGCCTATGACTCCCATCCATCCTTCCCATTCTGAATCATCACGCAGGTTTGCATTTTTTGAATAAGGTATCCTTACTTTGGCTGGTAACCAAAGACAAGGAATTTTTTTTTATGTTAATAAAATGCTT
>LPNX010320530.1:0-55386 GCA_001517045.1 Pseudotsuga menziesii
AAAATGTAGATTCTGATGGGGTGTCAGAATCCATGGATGAATTTGAAGAAGCAGTGTAGATGCTTTTTATTAGTATGATTTTTTTAATTGAAACTCTACACGAGTTTTTGATGAAGGGGTGTCATAATCCATGGATGAATTTGAAGAGGCAGTTAGATGCTTTTTACTAGTATGATTTTTGTAATTGAAACTCTAGAGGAGTTTTTGAATATTTATATGAACCATTTGTTCTTGTATGGTCTAATATATTATCTCATTATGAATCACATCATAATTTCTTTGTTTCTATATGGTTATAATGGTGAAATTATTAGAGAAATTTTTTTTTTCTTTAATATGCAATTTTCCAGAAAGTTGTAATTTATCTCTTCAAGAATTTTTCTTTTTTTCCAATTTAAGGTTGATTTTAAAGTTTTGTTAAACAACAATATCAGATGTTTAGTCCATGGCTCTATTTTTTACCCTAAAAAAAAAACGTGTATACTATCAACACTTTTCTATTTGGGGGGTGTTTTTGGTGTTTTTTTTGCAAAAATCATCGTTTTTATGGGTAGAGTTCTCGTTCATAGTATATAGTTCTCGTTTCATAGTATAAGTGGTTATAAGCTTAGGATTGTATTTTAAAGGTGATGATCTCATGGTCAAGTTAGGTGTCCCTCCAATTGGGTGGCTTTCACAGTTTTTACTGTCCTATAAATATAAATCTCCTCCCCTCTACAATATATTTCCATGATAATGATATCATGGCATGTTAGAGTTTGAGAGCTTTACTTTCTATCACATTGCATGGAGAGCAAAGCAGAGCTGTGAGTATTTCTGTCTGCTTCATTGGCTCTGGTGTTTCAAACAATGAAACTTAGCGTATATTATTTCAGTAAAAAGGCTATTAGCACCCCTGAGTGGTTTTTCTCACCACTTAAATCCGAAGTACAGAAAATATCATCCTTTCTACCCAACCCAAATCCATTTTATAATATTCATCTTTATAAAAACAAAAATGAAAAAAACATTCTGTTAAATATAAAAATGACAAAGACGTTCACATTCAAATTCAATGAATGAAAAGTGAAAATTTTGAATTTTTTTACTATCCAACCAACAAATCCAAACGCAATCTTGCTCCATGTTTCTTTTTGTTTTGTTTCAAGATATTCCTCTTAAACTTCTTCCCTTTAAAGTATGCATGGTCCACCCTAACTATATAAGAATACACTAAAGTTTGGCATGCCTTCTTCGCACTCTTACGAAGAGATCCATAAGTAATTACCTAATGGTTATGGCCTTGGCACCATCTATGCCACACAGAAGTGCATGCATGAAGGTACTATGTGAACAATTATGAAAAGAATTCAGTTTTCTTTGCAATATAAGAAACTCAAAGCCTCCTTATTGAGAGGATAATTTACTTTGCATGATAATAAAAAAAGTCAAATTTCTCTTAGGACTATGTAAATGGCTTAAAACACATAAGTTTTCTTTGTCAAATAAGAAACTCAAAGTCTCTTTATTGAGAGGACAGTTTTCTTTGTTAGATAAGAAACTCAAAATCTCCTTACCGAGAGGATAGTTTTCTTTGCAAGTTAAGAAACTCAAAATCTCCTTATTGAGAGGAAATTTTACTTTGTAGGTTGCTTAAAACACAAATTGATTTTATAGAGTATATAATGGAATGAAAGAAAATATTTATTTATTTCTAAATCATGTGAAATTGTAGTGAAACTTGAACGTAGAATCTAGCTAGCAACAATAAACAAAGAACTTATAAAGTTGAAAGAAGAATTGGAGAAATAAATGGAAGAATTATTGCAAACAAAAAAACTATGTCCTAAATTAAAAAGTCACATCCTAAACTAAAAAAGTCATGTATTTTTTTATATATTTATATTATATAATCTATACATAATAAAAAAATATATTCAATCAACAAAATAATTTCAATCTGGGATAATCTTGGTCCAATTATCTAGGAAAAATAAGGGATCAAAATTCTTGAGGTGTAAATGCTTTTAAACATGTAAAAATTTGAGATAAAAAAAATTTATACCTCAAGAATTTTGATCTCTCTCGGTGGTGCTTGCTAGATTTGGATTTAAGATTGATCTATGCCGGTATTGTTTCAATGAAAGAATGGTAGAATACACACTATCTACTACGCATAGTTGCATGGTTAAAATAATGAGCCTCCATTGAGCTTCTAGAGAGATGTAGAGTCAAACAAATAGTCACCTGACTAAAGTGCCACCTACTAACAACCACTAGAGTGAACTTCCACCTAATCCTAGTTAATTGGTCATGTAGTCGACAACTAAGTAGCTAACACAAAAGTGCAGTTGAAAGAATATCATGCATGCACAAGTGTACACATAGTACCTCCCTAGCCTCATCGAGGAGGAAATGAACCTTCCTAGCTATGAATCCTATGCTCTGAATGCAACACTTGGTGATGATGTTGAAGTAACTACCATGCAAGACTAGAATACACTAGTCTAGTTGAAGTGTATATGGGTAATGACTAATGAGGATGATGTGGTACCTCTTCCTAGGGGATAATATTCTCATCTACATGAGAATATCTCAAACCAACAACCCCTCAACATAAACTAAATAAACATAGAAAACAAAACTAGATGGGTGTAATATCTCTAATAAATCCCTTAGAAACACTATGGGGAGTACACAATGAATGTGTCCCAAGAAAAAAAACCATGTTAGGTACCCATTTTACAATACATCTAAGTAACATACATAATATCTATGAGAAAAGAGGAAAGAGGGAAAACATCATGGGAAAAAAACCCTTCAAAATACAATGTAGAAAAAAGTAAGACAAATTCTAGGAAATTGTGTCCTTAACCCTAGGGAGGTCTTGTAGAAAGTGGTTCTTCTCTGTAAAATTCTTCGTGAATATGTATGCATCTTATGCAAAATAAATACAATATTGCAACTCAATGATCCCATCAAGTACTAGTCCTTGATGTAATTCATGTGGATCTCAATGTGTTTTGTTCTCTGTTGTTGCACCAGAGCTCTGTAAAACTTCAGTGTGCTTTGATTGTAACACTAGATGACAATCAAATGGTGAACGAGATACTAAAGATTTGTGAGGAAGTGTTATAGCCGAAAAGCCTTAGTTGTGACATTGGTTGCACCTTTGTACTCAGACTATGTTGATGAAAAAGAATTGACGATTTGTTTTAACTATACCAACAAATGGGGCATGACCCAAACTGAGAACATATCCTAAAGTGAAATTGCGATCTATGTTATCGATATCCCAATTTGAATCAATGTATCCAAAGTGATCAAGTTTTCAACCTACTACACAATGAATCCCATAGATTGTGGTACCTTTGACATATATGAAGATGCATTTAGAAGCTTTCCAATGCGACTCATGTGGCTACTCCATGTATTTAGAAACTGATCCCACTGCATATGAGATATTTGGAGAGGAGTGATTTAGATATAGAAGACTCCCCACTAGCTAATGATATTCGGTGCAATCGACCAATGATGTATCCCCTCCATCCTTGAGATTAGGCCCCTGATAAGAAAAGTGTGGTTGCTAGTTTGTAGTTAGGCATGTGAAATCTAACCAAGACATCTCTTGCATACTTTGATTGAGCCATCTTGATCCCTGAATTAGCCTGGCTTATTTCAAGACCAAGAAAGAAGTGTAATAGACCCATGTCTGTCATGGTGAACCTATCATGCAAAGTTGTTTTAACTGCAACAATGGTGGTGACTGTACTACCTGTAATTAATAAATCATCTACATAGAGAACTATACCCAACAAAGAGGTCAAAATTTCTTAGCATATAATCATTCAGATTAGATTTACATCGAATGAACTTTTGAGAGAGTAAGTAAGATTCCATTTTAGCATACTATGTTCTAGGTGTCTGCCTGAGGCCTTAGATGATTTCTTGAGTTTGCAAATTAGTGATGAATTTTGGACATACCCTTGTGGCTGCTCCATGTATATTTCTTCTTCGAGATCATCGTGAAGAAATGTACTCTTCACATCCATGTGGTGACATTCCCAGATTCTTGCTATTGCAATGGCGAAAGCTAACCAAATGGAATCCATTTTTTCGACTAGAGAAAATGTTTCATTGTAATCAATCTCGTGAACTTGATGAAAGTATTTGGACACCAATCTTACTTTAAGCATGTTAAAAAGTCCATTTGTTCCTTTCTTTGTCCTCAGTAGACTCACTTGCATTGTATGACAATATTGTGAGTTGTGTTTCTCATTCATGGTTGCTTCCTAGTAAGGGATTCCTTCAACCCTTTCATAGAACCAGCGTCTGATGCTAGAAACATGTAGCAATGCATGGGAATCACTGGTTCTATAGTTGCCAGTGTAAGAGGAACTTCCTCAAATTGAGATCTCGTCCTCTTCTTATTTGTAGGATCACCCACAAGATCACCTGCTATGTGTAGGGTGGATTGTGCCCACTTGGGTATTAGATTTGGATCTTTACCTAGATGCTTATCATATTCCAAATCAAATTCGTAAACTAGATCTGAAATATGATCCGAATGACAAGATGTATCATCTTTGAGATCTGCTACAAGAGGAAGCAAATAAAGTTGTGCACATTGTAAATGAGTTGCATGCAAAGGAAATTCATCAAACCAAATTCTCCTTTCAAGTTTCAACAAACAACTTGTATGTTGAAAGATATATCAATATGTATCCCTTTACATCTTTGGGATTAAAACAATGAACATGCATTATATGTTTTGAGGCTCCAAACCCTTCCTCTTTTTTGAAGGTATGCAAGCCTATGTATGAGATCTAAAAATGTGGAAGTGTGTGACTTCCAACTTCATGTTGCTCCAAGCTTCAAAACATGTCTTTCCTTTCATAGATTTAAAAGAAGATATGTTTTGCATGTGTGTGGCACAGTCGATTGCTTTAGCCCAAAATTTAGAGGGATGTGACCTTACATGCAACATGCAACTTGACATCTCTTTTAGAGACATGTTCTTCCTCTCCACTATTATGTTTTTCTCAAGAGTGTATGCAACCGTGTTGTGATTTAATTCTTGCTTCATTATAAATATTTTGTGCATTCTTGTTTACAAACCTTTCCCCATTATCTATGTAGAGAATATTGATCATCTTCTCACACTGCTACTCTGCGTATGCTTTGAAAACTTTGAGATGTTTAAACAATTCAAATTTGAACTTGAGAAAGTACACCCATGTGTGCCTTGTGAAATCATTAATAAAAGACATGTCCTAGTAAAATCAACATCGTGTTAGATCAACACTTTCATTAGGAATCAAAAACTTCACCATGCACATGGCGTTCGCCTGATACCAAACCCCCACTCCAAAGCTCGAGGGTGGCATTCACATGATTCGACCAATCAAAAATTAATTTATTAAAACATAAATTAATATAAAAACCCATGACTTAAAGGTTGAACCTTGCAAATTTGCATATGAATTTGAGTACAATTGAACTAATATAAACCAATCTAGACATAATAAGATATTACCAAAAGGGACTATGGTTCACTTAATAAGAATGCATTAATCGTTTATGGAACTTAACCAAATGCATGTCACTACATCATTTAAAACCAGTCTTGTTAAATGTGTAAGCATAAGAATGGATAAAAGACATGACATAATGTTGTTCCTCATTCATTCATTCATATATATATATATCCTACTTAACATTAATAAGATACAAGATAAAGTAAAAGATTTATATCCTCACCTTAATAAGATTGAGTAGAAATTACATTTATTTGTTAATGAAAATTAACTTATCTATATATAATTTAGGATTAATCTAAAAATAAATCTCTATTTTCAACTTTAAACAGTTAAACATGCATTCATTGAACGAAACCTTTTGGATACTTTTTGTTGGTTGATTAAGTGATGCATCTAGCCTCGAGGGGTAGCTTCACTTGGTTGGATATTCTAAGACCAAGACGTGACCAAGGCGTAACATTGTCGATGTAGGATGTCTCTTTTTTTTGGCTTTTGTTTCAAAATATTAGTATGAAACTCTACAAAACAATCCTTTTGTCACATACCCATATTTTACACCCAAAAAAAATTTGTTTATAAATTAAACACCTATTTGTCGCAACATGTTTTCCTTAGTTATAATTTATAATTTTTTACTTGTTGGCATGGATAAAATTAACTAGACTTCTTCAATGTTTGATGATAGGGCTTGTCGTTCATCCGACGTTGACTTTAATAAAACCACAACTCGATTGTACCCATTTTTTTTTAACAGAAGCCATGAAAGTATAATATTAAATAAAAGGCTTAAGCTAGCCAAGCTTACAAAAATGGTGAATTCTAATGCCAGCCAAGAATGTCAAAGAGCACTGGATTACTAAATCATTTGGACTAATTTCTTGCTTTTTGAGTCTGCTACAATATCTACTATAATTTCCAATACCTTCAGTAGTATATATGCATACAAAAACGCCTAAAACAAGACAACAAAAATACATAAAGTATCCAATTAAGCAGGGTTAAAGGAATCCATAGTGGCAACTCGAATGAGCTCTCCAATCCGTTTGCTCCGTACTGGTGTAGGCTTGACATCCGTCACATGGCCCATTTTTTGGTGTTCATTAGCCGGCTGCAACTCGGTTGTAGCCCTTGCCAAGGTGATATTTTTAAATTTTAATCATTGAATTATTGGGTTTTGTTTACCTAGGATTAAAATCCTAGAATTTTGGATCTAGCCCCAAGATATACTTGCTAGACATATGTTTTATGTGTTTAAACTTAAGTTTTAGCCTTACTCTATACAAGATAATGGCATATGTTGGTATATATAAGCCTTATGGTATTTGCAAGCGATGAAGGAGTGATATATGTAAGGTATGACTATATTATAAGTTTAAGACATGGCATGTGGCCACAAGAGTCACAAGGTGGAAACCAGCTACGAGGAGGAGGTTTTAGTGGCATATTTATAGTCCTTGTCATAAACCCTGGATGCGAGTTGTTAGCACATCCAGGTGTAATAAGTGACAAGGTTTCCTTGCGTGCTTCTAGTGGAGAGGACTGATCCTAGCCCTCCATTTGTACCTTAACGGATCTTCATCGTTGGAAATATTTTGTAGGGTTTAAGTCACATTCATTTGGTCATAAGGGTTTTGTTATCTATTTTTCTTGTGGTGGTTGCTATAGGTTTTTCTCTAAGACTCTTTACTGCACGATGGTGCATGCAGTGACATCATTAATTATACCGGCGTGTCTGCCTTTTTTTTTACTTAGTTTATTTATAGTATGTGTTGCTTTTATAGTATGTGTTGCTTTTAAATAATTTTAATAGTGTTTACTAGTATATTAAGGTGGATGGGAGCCGCTTGGATTCCATTTGGTTTATGGAAACCTCCACGTGATTCGACCGTGCGACCTCCAGCTTGTCATTCCAATGAATTTAAAGTGGAATCCTCCGTGTACTTACCTCAATATCTAGTAGAGGCTTCCCAAGCCAGCCAAAATTTAACAACTAAATTCGTTGAGTAAAATCTGTGTTCTTTTAGTCTTTACCCATTAATTCAAATGAAGTTTTCATATTTTTTTTAGCACGAACTGACTCAAGGGTTTGATATGTGAAGGGAAGAGGAAGATAGCAGGGCTAGGAGGAGAAAACCCTTGGCCCTCTCAGCGTTTAGTGAAGGTACATCTTTCTCTACTATATTTGTTTATTGATATTCAATTTCTTTACGTTTTAATGAAATATATTAACATTCAACTATGTTTGGAAGGTGAGGCCAGGATTCTACGAATACTCACCCAAGAGTTTGGGAGGAGCCTTGCCATTATGGCCTAAGTCCTCATTCACAGGTAACTTTCGTGTAGGGATTAATTTTACCTCTATTTGCAATTTTGGTAATGAATTTAAAGGATATATTACTACCTTTGAAAATGTATGTGGTTGAAAGAGTTTGCGTAAGGGCCAAGTGAGAGTGGCGACAAGGTTACCTCCTCTCAAGTTTAGTCGTTCTCTGTCCTAGGGTGATGATCCCTAACCTTAAATTTGTTTATTAGGAAAAGTTTGTAAAATAATTGATTGTGTTTTATACTAACGCCAGTGGGTTTATGTGCATGTAAACAATGGTGTGACTCCTTCGATGATGCACTGGTTCGGTGCAACAGATTTAAGGTATGCCTCATTTGCATGTATGCAGTAGGAAGAGTTCCAGGATTTACTCTTGTTTCAAAGTGTTGTGGAAGATAAAGGGCTATCGATTTTTAAGATATGTTTGATTATTAATATATTTGGTCGGGAATTTTATTTGGTAAATCTATTGCGATTTGCTAAATTTAGTGTAGAGTGGTTTTGATGATTTGGCGCACAACCATCGCGGATCATACAATTTGTATTTTAAATTTTATAATGATTTGGATATGGATCTAATTCGACGGATAACCGGTTCTTAGATCTTGATTCGATTTGGTTTTACTCTGATTAGATTTCGTATATGTTTTAACTAGATGTTTGTTCGATCTTAGCTTGATATCTTGGTTCTGTTTAATTATTTATTATTTTAGCTCTGTTGATTTCTGGATATATGCAAGCCAAAACATATATTTCTAATTTGTATGTCGATTTTATGTTTGGATCGCATATTTCTTAGTTTGATATTTTTTCCTTGGTTCTGTTTAATCTTACTATGTATTTTAGTTTCAGATCTGTTATATATATAGTTTCAATAAAGCAAAGGCAGTGTATTACTACCTAGATTTGTATTTGTTTATACCGAGAGGAAATCTTTGTGGAAATCCTTTTAGCTCAAGGATGTTGTGATTATATTCTTAATTAATTTATTATCTATACCTTATTGTGTATAGATCGAAGCCTCTCGGCTCTCCCTATTATGTCTGTAATTGTTGAGGAATGAAAATTTTGATTAATAGATATTTCTTTTTAATGTTGAGACATACTAGAAAGAAGATTTGTATTTGTTTACATTATCTTTCTTGTATTATGTATAGGAAAAATAGTTTATGATTTCTACATTGGTGTACATAAGTAAATAAACCACTAACAACATATAAAGAAAAAATTAATAATATATAAGATAAAAAGAATAGTAATTGACGCATTGTATAATCTCAATTTATAATACACTCAAAATTAAAATATACTTTTGGAATGTAATTACTAAGACTAAAATAGTAGATTAATTTTAGTAAGGAACGTGTCACCACTGTCACGAAAACACTACTATCACGAAAACAAAAGTGAAGATGTCAATCCTTCGAACCAACTCCTAGAGCTCAACCAAAACTTACTTGCTCCGAAACCCTCGATCCTGTTTACTAAACCTCAAGAGAAAATTATGATCAATGTGTCATCTCTTTGCATTAATAGATTATTTTTCCTTCCATTGCGAGCCTCATGCTTATTTGATGGACATAATATTTTATAGTACATTTTTCCTGGGACTTGGTCATTTATGAACCTCTTGCTCTTTAATGCTCCATAAGGAGTCTTGACCTGATTTTGGGGAAGATGTCTCTTACATCACTTGAGTTCTCACTCAGTAGCTTTCGCCATTTTTCATTTGCCCTTGTGGGTCAACAAACACTTGTTTAATGATTATTCAGTTGTGGTTCCTCTCAATTATTTAATTATCCAATAATAATAATCCATTACATTTATTTTGAGTGTATTTGTCAAAATATTAAAAAAAAAATTCAAAGTAATAAACAATTTAACAATTGTATATCTCAGAAGATTTATCTATTCAATATGACCAGAATCTATCGAAATCTTTATAGTATTACGATTGATCAAAAACATGATTGATCCATATAAAACTCATTAATCAAATTACATGTCATGATTGGACCATATTCGGGGTGATTTGGAGGGATCGAAATGATACAAATATCTTTGTTGCATTGAAAAAATACAGAACCTTAACATATTTGTTNTTTATATTCATAATATCCCATTATTAGCCATCTTTATTGGGCATATATTAGAAGATTTGGCTATATATTACACCTTTCTCATTCAATCAACTAAATTTTGTAAGACATGAGATGCCATCAAGTTATATTTTTTCTAAATTAGCTTATATAACTTTACTCCTACAATCTTAAATAAAAAGAAAACGATTTGAAAACTTTAATAAGAAAACAAAAGAGCCAAAACCCTATCATTATCTAAGAAAAGGACCCCATTTAACCAAAACCTAATAGCCATCTTAAAAAAAGCTCCATTTAACCAAAACCTAATATTTTTTTTTCACCATGAAAAAACATTTTCTTTCTATTCATATGGAATCAAAGAAAATTGATCATTACAATTAAACACAACTTAAGATCTAAATCTAGCTAAGAAAACAATGCTCCTAACCTTTATACACAAAATAGTAAAAGACCAATCTCCTCAAAGTAAGTGAGAAAGAGAAAGCTCCCTCCATAAACTCCTCATAAACAAGACTACCCTCTCCACAATTCTAGGCGATTTTAAAAATCTTGTAAGATTCTATATTGAATTCTCTGTACTGGACATGATCGATGAGAAGGTTCCTAAAAAGAAGAATAAGGCTAGCACCAGTGATCAAAAGTGATAGCCTCCAACTTTTGTTTTCCTTTAAATCAATTTATAATGGTAAGAGAATAGCTAAAATTAATAAATTAATAAATAAATCCATGAAAAGAAAAAAAAAATTTCACCATGAAAAAACATATTTTCTTTTTATTCATATGGAATCAAAGAAAATTAATCATTACAATTAAACACAACTTAAGATCTAAATATGGGCAAGAAAACCATGGTCAATACTTTTATACACAAAATAGTAAAAGACCAGTCTCCTCAAAGTACGTGAGAAAGAGAAAGCTCCCTCCATAAATTCCTCATAAACAAGACTACGCTCTCCACAATTCTAGGCGATTTTAAAAATCTTGTGAACTTCTATATTGAATTCTCTGTACACATGATCGATGAGAAGGTTCCTAAAAAGAAGAATAAGGCTAGCAACAATGATCAAGAATGATAGCCTCCAACTTCTCTTTTCCTTTAACCAATTTATAATGACCACAAAATGGCCAAAATTAAAAAATAAAAATAAATAAATCCATTCAACTAAGCAAAATGTACTAAGCACAATCAATCCTTGTTTGATTTGGAAATAATGATCTTTAACCAATTTATAATGACCAGAGAATGACCAAAATTAAAAAAATAAATCCATTCAACCAAGCAAAATGTACCAAGCACACTCAATCCTTGTTTGATTTGGAAATAATGATCTTCATTGATCGTGAAGAATACACCAAAGCCCCCAAAACTTTTTGAAAATTGTGGCTCTCACTGAAAAGTAAGTGGGTCCCTTTGGGATTCTCTCCTTAATGACACTATGATAAGTGCCAAATTCATTAAACATCCCAATGCTCTTGGTAAGAGACCCCTTGGAGGGTCACCCTATTTGTCATGTGAGCTATATCTGCCAACATAGAAAAAAATGGAGAATTTTGACGTGGAAGTTACTTCTGTACCAAGAATCACCTGACATGTTTGAATCTGAAGAAGAGCTATCTAAGAGGAAGAGCCCACACCGTCTTAACCATTGAACCAAAACCTAATATAAAAACGAAAGTGCCAACGTAATCTTAGCCAACGCAGTCTTAATCGTTGAACCAAAACCTTATGTGAAAACAAAATCGCCGTGTTAGGCTGTTGAACCAAAACCTAATTGCCAACGGAGTCTTAATCCTTGAACCAAAACCTAATGTGAAAACAAAATCACCGTGTTAACCGTGGAACCGAAACCTAATATAAAACCAAAAGAGCCAACAGCGTCGTAACAAGAGAACCAAAACCTAATATAAAACCAAAACATCCAACAGCGTCGTAACCAGAGAACCAAAACCATTGAAGAGCTTTCATGTATTCAACACAAATCCCTCACATCAATGGATGAGAAAAACATTTTGGACACTGTTTGTTAATTAACTCTCTCTTCTTATCCCTTGTTTTGGAATTATTCGTATGAAACTTCATACCTGTAAAGTGCAACACAATCAGTGACCAATTCTGAAAACAACTCGTCTACGTCCTCTTCAACCCAGTTTATCATAAATGGAAGTTCACCTTCCCCCTATTCTTCAATGTGAGAAGGATATTGATCCACGAGTAAGAAACTTCCCCCTATTCTTCAACGTGAGAAGGATATTGATCCACGAGGAAGAAATCCCTCCACGCTTTCTCAGGACTGAACGATAAATTCAAGTTTTTGTATAATGAGATTGGTAGGTGGTGTTAGTTGTTGAAACCTCCAGAGACTACTTGGTGTGTATTTTCATGTGCGGGTCCGGGTCCCATGGTTGAGGTAGTTGTCTCCCGAGTTGGCTGGCTTTCACAAGATTCAATGTCCTATAAATATAAATCTCCTCTCCTCTGCAATATATTTCCATGACAACGGTATCACAGCAATTTGAGTTTGAGAGCATTACTTCCATCTTACTGCATGGAGAGCAAAGCAGAGCTGCGAGTATTTATGTCTGATTCTTAGGCTCTGGTGTTTCAAACACCGAAGCTCTGCGTATATTCTGTACGTTTTACCGTCTATCGATGTTTTCTCTGCAAAGAATATCCCCTGTTCTGCACATCTTAACCGACCTCTTAGAAGTTTTATTTTATTTTTCTGTGGCGTTGTTTGAAATAAGATCCGATGGATTCCATTTTTTTCGCCAGTGAGGCTTTTAGTTCGATGTAAATGGAGGTCGCAGTGCTAACATAGTGAAACCGATGCCATTCGACATGGATGGCATCACTATTTCTGCATAAGAAGATATGTGGGGATGGTACTGGGGATTCTATATATGAACAAGAAGTTCAATAACGTCTGTAGGATGTCCATTGTTTGATATCCATCGAAGCTGCACGAGACGCTCTTTCTGAGAACGGTGAATAAGATGTTTGAATCAGAAAATATTGTTGAATATGATGTTAGAATCAGAAAATACGGTGAATAAGATGTTTGAATAAAAAAATATTGCTGAATAAGATATTTGAATCAGAAAATACGGTGAATAAGATGTTTGAATCGGAAAATATTGTTAAATCAGATGTTTGAATCAGAAAATACTATGAGTAAGATGTTTGAATCAAAAAATATTGTTGAATAAAATGTTTGAATGACTCCAAGTCTCCAACGTTGGGCACCGCTATCTTCATCCAATTTCCGGCTGTAATTTCTAAATTTATGATATGGAGGGTTGGGGAGTTTTACCTCTTCATCATTAACCTATAATCCTCTTTCTGAAGTTTAGTGTGAGTATTTATCTCCCTTATTTTCAATTTCATAAAAGAAAGATCTCTTTAAGTTTTTTTAGCTAAGTTATATAGTATTATCTTAGAAAAGAAGATTAATTGATGGATAGAAATGGAAGGTAAGGAGATTAAAGGCCAAGCAAGTTTTAGAAGGAACCATTTAACCATGGACCACCTCCTTACACTTAGGATCATTGCAGAGGAATGTCGTAAGAATAAGTCTGACCCATTTTGTTGCTTTGTAGATTTTAGAAAAGCTTTGGATGCAATGCATAGAAATAACCTATGGAATAGGCTAGAGAAGCTTAAGGTTCCTTTTGACTTGAGAGCTTGCCAAGTTTAAGAATAATGAGGGGTGAACAACACATATAAATTGTAATACTAGAGTTAAACAAGGTTTCCCCCTCTCCCCTACCCTTTTTGGAATTTACATTGATAAGCTAGAAAAGTCTTTAGAAGAAGCACGTTGTGTCGGTACAATCTTAGTTGGGACAGTTATCATCCTCGATATTGTTCTTATGACAAGCAATTAAGAATTCTTAAGTGTCGGTACAATCTTAGTTGGGACAGTTATCATCCTCGATATTGTTCTTATGACAAGCAATTAAGAATTCTTAAATATTTTTTCTCTAACATGGGTATGTCTGTTAACACCGACAAGAAATATAAGAAAGACACATATGCAAATTTTATTTATGATAATAGAAATCTAGAGGAAGTGACTTCTTACAAGTATCTCCAAATTGATATTCAAGCTCAATTTCAACTATAGCATTAAGAAAATGATTAATGGAGGGTAGAAAGATTATTTTGGTCTTGAAAATAAGTGTAAATTAGCCAACCTGGTCATGTGGGATAAAAAAAAGTTCCTATTTGAAGCTATTGTCATCCATGTTGTCTTGTATGGTTCTGAAGTATGGGGGTGCAACATTTCTAAAGAATCTTGGAGGAAGATTGAGCAAATTTAGAAGCGGTTTATAACTTATAAGCTCAAAATTAAAAGCAATACATGTTATCCTATTCTCCTCATAGAAGTGGGTCTTTCCTCTATCGAGAGCATTGATATGACTAGGCATCTGATGTACAAGCATAGGATAAATAACATGGGAAATGAGAGACTTCCTAAAATTGCTTTAAATTCAAGTCAAAACCAACTACACCCCAAGCGATGTTGGTGTAAAGATACCATGGCTTGGTTAAACCGTTGGGGCACTAATGAAAACGTCATTTTGGAGAACATTGACAATGTCAAAAATATCATTACTTCTAAGTTTAAAGAGAAATTCTCGTGTGAGGAAAACTTAGGGGATACGAGAAAAATAAGATATACTATAAGGAGGTCATTAATCCTAACTTGGAGGACCAGAAGTATCTATCTCGCGTAAGAAAATTAATATGGCCAAGATTAGAATGAACTCTCATGAACTCCATAGCAAAACAAGGTGTTGGTCTATTCCTAAAACTCTAATTTGTGTGAGTGTGAGGGTGAAAATCACTTTCTGAGTTTCATAGTTTTCGCTACAATACAAACCTTTATAACCTCCTAACTTGCCAAAACTATAGTGAGATTGAAAAGCTTCTTGGCAAGCTTTTTGAACACATGAACAAGATTTTAAAGTAAACCAAACATTTTCCTTCTTAAGGTCATATACACCAAAGTTGGTCTCCATAAAGGTTAATCATCATCATCATCATGTTATAAATATATTGGAATATCAAAACTATTAAAAAACTAATAATTTATTAAACTTATCCTATATTATTATTATTTTTAAATAATATTAATAATCAATCAATACTCATGGAAGTATCATAATCTTTAAGTTATTTTTAAAATTATTTATCAAACAAAATCATATTTTACATTTAATAAAAAAATGTTTAGAAATTAAAAATCTAAATAATTACTAAATTACAAAATAATGCACTAATTTTATAAAATTAGAAATTCTTTTTTCATATATATATATAAACAAAGTTAAAGTAAATAATAATATAAATATTGAAATACAAAAATATTAAAAAATATAAATTTAAATTATAAAAATATGAATATTTTATATATTAATATTAATAAGTTCATTAAAATTTAAACTCTAATTTTATTTCATAAAATATTAATTAAAAAAATAATATTTATAAATTAAAATTTTATAATTCATTCATAACAATCATTTAACTGATGATGATGATGATTAATGTCCACTGAGACTAAACTTTGGTTTATGGGACCTAAAGAAACGAATTAATTATTTTGTATTAAATTTGTATTCCTATGCTCAAAGAGCTTGGAGAAAAGCCTCCCAAGCTCCTTATAATTTTGACATGTTAAAAGGCTAGGAAGGTAGGTATTGCAACAAAGATTATGAAACTAGGATTTAATACACAGGGCACTCTAAGAGGAAGTGATTTTCATCTGCAATGTTCATATTCTCACAGAGATGGCACATCCTTTACACCCATGGCGTTTTAGGAACTGTCCAACGAATGTTTCACTATGGAGCTCATAAGAGTCCTTTACAACCATGGTGTTTTAGGAACCGTCCAACGAATGTTTTACTATGGAGCTCATAAGAGTTCGTTCTTATCTTGGCTCTATTAATTTTTTTTGCTTTACACTAGTTAAAATAGAGATACTTTTAAGCTTCTAGAGTAGGGTTGATGACCTGCTTATAATATAATATATTATTATGGTATGACAATTTTAACTTTATATTTTATATTTAATACTTTCAAAAATCATAATACAAATAATTATGATATAATTATTCATTTTTTCAAGTTTTGAATTCCAAAATTAGACATGTCCATTAGTTTTAGAAAATCTTAAACCATAACAAAATTAAAAAGAAGTTTAAAAAGAATGAAAACTATCATAATTGTGAAAATTTTTAAAAAAAACTTTTGGAAAATGAAAACTAATTATAAGAATTAAAGAGTTGGGTCAATATGAAGCTCTTGATACAAAAATAGTGAAACAATACAATTCAGATGAACCAAATGTTCTTAGATGTGATGGGCACGATTCAAGGACAATCTTCAATTGATTGGAATACAATGGAAAGTTAACATCAAAATCTCTAAAAAGGATTCATGGGTCCATGAAAATGTGTTATGAGCCATTAATATCTCTTAATCATTTTTTATTCAATGGCCATTCATCTAACAAATGTGAGGTCGGATTCGAATGGAAAGCATAAATGTTATTCACCTACATGAAAGTTATTTAAGTTTAACAGAACAAACTCAGAATTGAATTTAGTGTTTATATTAGTTAAAAACTATTAACACTTTTTTAAGCTGATTATTTTTTTCATTTAAATCGAAATTGAATTTTTGTTTTATCAAACCTAAATTTATTATCTATTTTATAATAGTAAAAATTTAAACCATTTTCAATAATAATAAAAAATATTTTTGCATTTGCATTCACATTCAATTCCATCAATGAAAAAAGAAAAATTCAGATTCAGATTCAATTCAGTCAATGAAAATTCATAAAATTCGTATTTAATTCAATGAATGGAAAAATAAAAAAATTGATTTTTTTTTGGCTGTTGTTATCCCACCAACAAATCCAACTAGAATCTTTTGGAACTTATTAATCTGAAAGTTTTTCCATGTGTACAATTTGTTTTTCCATTTAAAGCATGTATGGTCCACCCTAACCATAAGAATCCACTATGCTGACATTTGGTTACTACTCAAAAGACACTAAAGGTTGGCCTGTAGTGATACGAAGAGATCTGGAAGTAATTGCCTGGTGGGCATGGCTTTATGGCACCATCTATGACGCAAAACAGTGCATGAATGAAGCTGGTACTGTGGGGACAGTTCTGGAAACAAATCATCAATTTACTTTGCATGATAAGAAACTCAAAGTCTTCCCAGGGACTATGCAGATTGCTCAGAGGAAAATTTACTTTGCATGAGAAAAAAAACTCAAAGTCCTCCTGCCATTATGCATATTGCTTAGATTTTACAGAGTATATAACTCAAATGAAAGAAAAGGCCCATTTACTTCAACATTTACCTTTGATTTTTCAGCATGATAAAGATAATGATCATGAGGTAGAAATCCCTGCTAGCTCTCATGATTGCAAGATAATCATACTTATTGTATTTGTTGGAACTTCTAGAAACCAATGATAGATGTGTATTTTCATATGGTGGAGGTAGTTGTGCCACCAGTTAAGTGGCTTTCACAGGATTCAGTGTCCCACAAATATAAATCTCCTCCACAAGATATTTCCATCACAATGAGAGCTTTACTTCCATCTCAATCCATGGAGAGCAAAGCACAGCTGTGAGTATTTCTGTCTGCTTCTTAGGCTGTAAATTAATCTACGTAATTTTGAGTTGGGTTTGGGTCAGGTTTTTACAGGCCATCGATGTTTTCTGTGCAAGAAATATCCTTTATTCTACACCTCTCAACCAACATATTAAAAGTTATATGTTATTATTATGTGACGTTGTTGTATCATCAAATTTAATTTAATGTAAGTTATGGATATTAATAAAAAAATTGGCATGTTATTAAATTTGATTTTTATAGATGTTTATAAATTTGGTTTAAGATGGATTTATACTAGTTTTAATTTTTTTAATCTTTTTTATGATACTTAAAATTAAGTTTAAATATCTTTTTTATAGCTTTATTTAATTTTTTTTTGTTATTGTTAAATAAGTACGTCTATTTACAATAAAAAATATATACAAGAATTTTAATAACATGTTCAGCTTTCAGCGTTGGTGGCAAAGCTTTCTATCTAAAACTTGAATAAAAACACCTCTCAAAGGTGAATAAAAACACTTCGCTACTCTAGGTGCAATCAAAAATGTATATATATAGAAGAACTTCAATAGCATGTTCACATAGATCCATGAGTTTAGTGAAGCTCTCTGCCAGAAAGGTGAATAAGATGCCTGAGGTAAAAAATATTGTTGCTGGGCTCCGATGTTGGATACCACGCTAAAGTTTTAAGCATCATTATCTTTGCTTTGTATTTATAAACTTATCATTTGTATATGGAGATTTATATCCAATGGATAATGATTATCACTCGATAATGTCTTATAAAATAGAGGGTTTAAATGGAGAGGTATTCGTGTCATAAAACAATTTCGAAATATATAGATTTTTAAAGAGTTAATTTTTTTTAATATGGAGATGTTATAACAAATTTAAAAAAATATGGAGATGTTATTATAGTTATGTTATTTGTGTTGGAGATAGGAGTTATTACAGGGTATCATTTTATTTATCAAATATAATAGCAATAATTGGTAACATGTTGCTAAGGAAACCAGGTAAGGCTTGCTTAAAGTATAAAATTTTCTATAAAGGTAAGGCATGCCCAACATTAGAGGTAATTTCGATTTAGTATTGCATAAGTTTTGATTTAGTTCATGACCTTTCATCCTATGCACTTTCTGCTATAGCCATT
Source organism: Pseudotsuga menziesii (assembly GCA_001517045.1). NCBI lineage: Eukaryota > Viridiplantae > Streptophyta > Pinopsida > Pinales > Pinaceae > Pseudotsuga > Pseudotsuga menziesii. Next base: position 18,744 of record LPNX010320530.1, read on the forward strand.
GCACATAACGATGATAATTAAGTGAAGAGATTATTTCTCTTAATGCAACATGAGGAGCATGAGGCTCCCACATTCATTCATAATGATGATTTCATGACCAGTGGCAGAGAGTTGAGCAATTGGGATTGTGCACATGGGAAATCCACAAGATTTCCATCTAGACCTGACAATTGCAGTATTTGTTCATCCATGGCATGGATGGCTAGGTACTTGTTGGAGTTGCACACCTTGGAGGGTGTACATCTTGCTTAAACCAATAAAGTTTCAGCAGACATATCTTACATCTGGTGAGCAATATGATGTATGGTTGTTGGAGGATGCATATAGTTTTCTTGGGACATGGGACTCACATCTATGTCATTGCAACAACAAAGTTGTAACCTCCAATACTTGTGTGCATCAAGCACATAATATTTTTTATGCTTGATGGAGAAGGCTCACAAGGTTTTGGTCCTACATTAATGAGTTGCATAAATTATTGCAAGGGCCCTCACAGTTTTGATTTTGCACTAGAAATGTTGATCTTCGAGTGTGGTGGTATGATTTTCACATCCTCCTTTTCATTTTTTAAGGTGATGAATATTTTTTGTCATTAATATTGTTGGGAAGGATGCAAATAAGACCAATATTGTTGGGAAGGATGCAGATAAGACCAAGGAATACATGCATTCTCTTTCCTGAAGAGCTTTGTAGGAGAGCATTCCTATCTGAGGGAGTGAAAAACAAGCAATTGGATCTTGGCATTGCTTGCTTTCAGTTCATTTGGAACAGTTCTTTGGTTGTTGGCTGGATATAGGAAGCCAACCTTCATCTTCCTAAGTTCAACTATAGCATTGCTTTCGTTTTCCTTGTGGGAAATTTTTTCAAAGATGGATTCAGTTTTCACATGCTTGGTGTTTATGGAGTGTTTCCATATATTTTTCACACCATGCATTATACAGGATCATATGGGCTCTGTGATCATTTTTGGTCTCAATGGTTTCAATTTGGGAGTTCAGCTAGATGCTTGGAAATCCAAGACACCTCATGAGAGGTGATTGTAATCAAAGTAGTGCAACAACAAGAATGGTGGTTCCTCTCTCAATTTTTCTTGGAATCTTAAAAAGGTGGTTGGGACACAAATTTTAACACTTCCTCCCTTAGATGATGAAAGGCATCTCATACTCGTTCAAGAAAAAATTTTGAAGGCGAGGGAAAGAAAATTAAGGAGCGGAACCATAAGAGAATACTTGGTGTAATGGAAGGATTTACCAAGTGAGGATTCCACATGGGAATATGAACAAATTTGAAATTTATTGGGGGCAAGAAATCTTGGGTGTGGAGGACTATAATGTCCCCATCCAAATAATTTTTCATGGAGGAAAAATTCCACTTACCTACTAGTTCCCTAAGTTGGGGTGGAAGCATTAATACTTGGAATAAAGGAGCTACACGGCCCTAAATTGGCTATAGACTTATAAATTCACATTAAATGGGTCAAATAAATGATAATAAAAGAAAGTTAAGGTGGAATTTGGTAATGAGGGTGCATAAGAGGGTGTGGGGCCCATATTTGGCAAGATTCCCCATTACACTTGGCACCATTCTCTCACCAATTCGAGTGCAAGGTGGAGGGTAACATACTCTAGGGATATGAAGAGGAAATATTCTAGGAAGCTCGAATTGGAGTGGAAGAGTAACTCCCAAGGAAGAGGAAGAGGCATTGTGACACTTGTAGCTAGATTCCATGGCATCTATCTCAACAATGATGAAGGACTCTATGAAAAATACAACAAATTTAGACTTGATTACAGACCTATGAAAAATATGACATATCATGGATAAAAATAGCCATCAAGGGAGCGCATCGAGGGAGTTATGGTGTAATGACCCCAAAATATACACCAGAAGTTGCTAATCAATAAAAGAAAGGCAAACAAGTATAAGGGAGGTTAGGGTCACCTACTTGAAGATAATGTCAGAAATATACCTGGAATAATGATGAAGCAAAACAATTGGAAAGTCAACTCCTACCAACCATAGGAGAAAGAATCTTGGTTATTTCCTCCACTCCACCCCCAAGCTGGATCACCGCACGCACTAGAACACAAGCAATCACTTCCTCACCACAGTCTCTTGTAGAGTCCATAACAAGTAGATGGACTTATGAAAAGAGAGAACACTCAACTAGTTCCTTTGTGCACAACATGGAGTCCCATGCTATCTCAGTGCACTCTTATATAGTTTTTCCCAGGTCTTATGCCATCCCAATCAAATCTTCAATGAATCCATAAATCCCTATGATTTAGGATCTAGTTTGTTTTTTGAGTTTTAGATTGGATTTGATTGGTAAATATCTCTCTAAATTGCTTACACGTGTTCTCTTGTGCCATGGTGGTGTCCCCTCATGTAGATGAACTCTTAAAGTGCCATTTTCTTTTATTTATATATAAAAAAATAGTTTGTTTGTGCAAATGTCACTTTGAGTTTTTTTTAATAACTCTTTACTTAAATAATTCTCAAAAATATAAAAATAAATAATGTCATGGGAGTATCACATTTCTCCCCCCCTTATTCTCAACATCATCCTCGATGTTCTTTTTCTTCTGGGCTCTCTTGCTCATTCCGGAACATGGAGAGATATGCTTCTCGCATTTTATCCTCCATCTCCCAAGTTGCCTCTTCAGGGCTGAAGTGCTTCCATTGCACTTTTATTTGAACGATGGCTCGATTCTGTAGTATACGTTCCTTCCTGTCTAGGATGTGAAAAGGTTTGGTCTGGATCTCACCCTCAGGTTCTATTTGAATCACATTCCAGAAAATTATATGAGTAACATCAAGTATATATAATGAAACATGAAATATATCGTGTACTTTTATATTAGGGGGAAGTGCAAGATGAAAGGCTACTTGTCCTATCTTAGCTAACACTTCGAAAAGTCCACAATTCCTTGGTGCCAACTTGGAACATCTTCCCAAACCCAAAGAACTCTTCTTCAACTTTACCTTTAGATATACATGATCACCAATGTTGAACTCTCTTGGAGTTCTTTTTAAATGCGTGCAACTCTTATGTCAATCTTGGGCAACTTTTAAGTTTTGTTGCACTTCCTTCACCATGTGTTCCATCTCCTTTAACATGTCAGGTCCTAGAACAATCCTGGTTTATCCAAACATACATTCTCAACATGTATTCTAATACTTAGTCAGTTCCTTCAGTTTGCCCATATGTTTGATGATGGTAAGCACTACTAAAATCGAGCTAAATATACAGACCTTTAGACATGGACTTAGAAAATTTACTTGTAAATCTTACGTATCTATCATAAATCACAACTTTCTGAATTTGATGTAATAAAAAAAAATCTCTTTCATAAAAATAGCAACTATGTTTATTTCTTTAAAGGTAGATTTCATAGGTATGAAGTGTGTAGATTTACTTAATTCATCAACAACTACCATTATTGAGCTAACTCATTCAAGATTAATTGCTTAACTTCTTCAGACACAACTCCACTATTCATGCATTTATTTTAGCATTTATATTTTTGTAAACTAACTTACATGCATTCAAACATATGAATCCACACAGACTAGTTTATGTACCTCGAAGATCGTACTATTTAAACTATATCAAAAACACAAAACTTTGCATTCAAATAGTCAATACTTCACAAAGTATAGAACATACATGTGCGTATGTGAGTCCATTAGGCCGAACTGCTATTAACCTCATACCTAGTTCATTTATGCAATTATTTTGAATCGGACTTGTAAACTAAAACTATGTTGAGGAACTTATGTCACCTAATGTAAAATATTTTTAATCTTCTATGACCTAATATAATCCTTTCGTTTATAAAATACAAATATCATCCTCCATTTTAAAATGTCAAGGATATTCTATAAAATATACAATCATCCATTGTAGCAAAACCCAAATAAGCAATTGTACATAATTACCTTAACCGTCATCCTTTAAAAAAAATGTTTGTTTAAAAAGATGTTTAAATGTATTTGCATCATATTTCCAATTACATAAATCACAAAAAGAGTATTTACTAATGAATGCAAATTCTTCATGCATAGAATCAAATCTTTGTCATTTTACATAAACACCAACATGTAAATAACTCACAACTTTGTACATTACAATACATATAAAAATATGTTATTTAAACTTGAACATAATAGCTCTATACTAAATCACAACTCTCTATATCCATATTAAATAAATAGATATGACCCAAACAACATTGCACCCAATAAATCATCAAATACTCTTTTAATGAAATCATGTAAAATATAATTTAGTATCAATGCATTATCTTTTCAATCCTATAAAAAACGGTCTTTTGTTTTCATGAAATCTAAAGCGGTAAAGTACACTCCCTTTAAAAATATAAAACGCATTCCTTTTCTTTATATATATTAAATTTATAAGATTCCCTTGTTAAGAAGGTTAAAACTTACACCTATAAAGTATATAAACTTAATATCTTACTTGGTACATAATATCTCTTTAATTAACATATACCTTTAATTTACACATACCATGATTCGTATAAGCTAACACCCTTTTATATTTCATTTAATGAATGCACATACATTTCCTCCTTTGATTATTATGCTATCCACAACATTTATACATGGGCACACAATCATATGCATATCATATATAAAACTCACGAAATTTCATAAAAGATTAAGACCTCAATATTAAATATGACAATCATACCTTTAAGTGGACACAAAAATTATTCTCCGGGTTCATAAAATAACCATAGACTACTTCAACAAAAAGTAAACACATTGAGTTTGTGATTTTGTGATTTAACTGATAGTCAGTGATGTATCTAAAAAGAAAACGAAAATATTTGGGCTACACCAATACCAGAGGTAATCTTCAACAAGGTGATATTTCTAAAGTTAATCAAAAGCAGAAGAGTTAATCTCTCAAGGATCTAGCTACAAGGAGGAGGGATGCTGGGAAACATTACATGAAAATGAGGGAGCCAAATCCTTCGAGTTTGAAAAAGAACTATGAGTGCAATTAAGGATGGAACGTCCTCTAGATCATAATGCATAAAGACAGGCTATGTTGAAAGGAAACATGTACCATGGATGCAATTATTTATTTGATATATGTTACAACTTAGTAACATTTTATTATTCTTGTAGTCTTAGTAATTGGTTGAAACAATTACTTTTATTCTTGTGCAAAAAAACTTCTAAACAAGTTTGAAGTTGAAAGTGGTTTCTTCTTATCCATTTATAATTAAAGAAAGTTGGATGACTCAAAGAAGAAAGCAGGAACCATGAAGTGGTTGTACAAATTTTAACCCTCCCCCACAAAAACACATTGAAAATTAAATTGAACTCAGTGGCTGTCAATTTGAATGGAAAAAGATATCAAAACATTGGCTCTATACTACTAAAATTTGTGTCCAAAAAATAGTTTTACCAAAACAATTTTTATATATTCAAATTACTATGTCAAATTATATAAACTTATATTATTCTATTTTTATAGAATTAAAACAAAATGAATTACCTATATTAGAAAACTAAATGCTTTCACTTATGAATGAAGCAAACAAAATCAATTTATTTTATGAGAATCCAAAACATTCTATACCTTGGGAAAATAGACTCATTAAACTTATTTTGACAGATAAAAAGGAGAGAATGTCATAGTACAATGGAAATGTTTTGTTTAACCCTCCATTCAAAGTACATGATCAATATCTTTTAATTGAAAATTAAAGTTTTATGTAATTTCAATTACACCATTGACCCAACATGTTAACCTTGCAAAAAAAAAATTATGTTGCATTACATGTGGCCTAGCATTAACCATCAAAATGGATATTAGGTTTCAGGTTTTGTTTGTTTTTAAGTTTATCAGTTAATATACTTCAATACACTTTACTTTTGAGTTGTCTGTGTCACTGTTAATAGGTTGTTTTTCCCCACCCTCAATGCTCAAAGATCATGATAAAAATAAAAATTCAAAACTTCAAAAAAAATTAGTTAAAAAAACAGAAATGAAATGATATTCCAACAGTGTATACTTACATTAATGACATTGATATTGATCGAAAATCTCTATTTATGTGTTAATGAACCTTGATCCCCAAAAAAATCTAATTTAAGCTTTAAGCTATTTAACTTGACATTCAATCATTTTGAGAAATCTTTTCAAAACTTCAAAAAACATAGTTAGAATAACATAAATGAAATGAAATTCCAACAGTGTATACTAACATTAATGACATTGATAGTAAATCTGTATGTATGTGTTAATGAACCTTGTTCCCAAAAACAAGCTATAATTTGAGGTTTAAGTTATTTAACTTAACATTCGATCATTTTGATCCTAAAAACAAGCTATAATTTGAGGTTCAAGTTATTTAACTTAACATTCAATCATTTTGAGAAATCTTTTGGAATCATTTTGTTGGTTTAATGACATTGATATCGATTGAAAACCTGTATTTATGTGTTAATGAACCTTGATCCCAAAAAAATCTATAATTTGAGCTTAAGTTATTTAACTTAACATTCAATCATTTTGAGAAATCTGTTGGAATTATTTTGTTGGTTGGTTGACTGACGAATCCAAACACAATCTCTCTCGATGTCTCTTTTGTTTTGTTATTATAATTAGTATGCAACTTTCTACCAGTTTAAAGTGCAACACCACAAATTATTTCCTGGTCACATTGGTCACATCTGGTTATCATAATAACCACATAAAATAGACTGACAAGTATAGCGACGGTAAGTATTGCGCTGTGGGCAGGGCTTTATGACACCTGTATCACTGACAAAGAAGGGGAGTGAGCTAGCTATGGAGCAATCTTCCCTCCATCGGACGGAGGAGGAGCAAAGTCAACGTTAACTTTGCTCCTCCTTCGATGAGGGAGGATTGCTCCATAGCTAGCTTACTCCCAAAGAAGATACAATGGGGACAATTCTGAAAACAACTCCCTCTTTTACAGTTTACTTTGCATGATAAGAAACCCTAAGCCTTCCCCTGGTACTAGGTGCATTGCTCAGACAGATGGATATTACAGAGTATATACCCTTATACATTGGCCTTCGCTCGATTCTTCAACGCCAGAACGATAATGATCCACGAGGATCGGATCCCTCCACGCGCTGTCAAGATTTAAAGATAAATTATAGTTTTGTATAATGAGATTGGTAGGTGGAGTTGGTTGTTGAAACTTTTGCAGACTAGTGTTAGGTGTGTATTCATATGCTGGTCCCATGCTCTAGGCAGTTGCCCCTCCAGTTGAGTGGCTTTTACAAGATTCAATGTTCTATAAATGTAAATCTCCTCTACAATATATTTTCATAATGAAGGTATCACAGCAAGTTCAAGTTTGAGAGCTTTCCTTCCATCTCACTGCACGGAGAGCAAAGCAGAGCTGTGAGTATTTACATATGCTTCTTAGGCTCCGGTGTTTCAAACACCAAAGCTTTAGTTTCTACATTTTATTGAATTGGGTTTGAGTCTCCAGGCTTTTACTGTCCATCGATGTTTTCTCTGCAAAGAATGTCCCCTATTCTACAGCTCTTAACGGAGCTCTTAAAAGTTTTATATTATTTTTCTGCAGCGTTGTTTGATATAAGATCCGATGGATTCCAATTTTTATGCTAGTGAGGCTTTTAGTTCGATGTAAATGGAGGTTTCAGTGCTTTTCTATGGCTACCATTGTGCTCGATTCGGCATCAATGGCCAGCACTATTTCTCTTCAATAAGATCTGTAAGAATGGTATTGGGGATTCTATATATGAACAAAGATCTGTACAAGAACTTCAATAGCCTGTGCAGGCTGTCCAAAATATGGAATAACTATCTACAATATATGAAATAAAGCTGGTGTTCAATTTGATATATGCAATAAGGCTGGTTTTCAATCTGATATTTGCAATCAGGCTGGTTTTCAATCTGATATTTGCAATCACGCTGGTTTTCAATTTTATATTTGTTGTGAGTATATATCTACAAGGCTGGTTTTCAGGTTTTCAATTTGATATTTGTTATGAGTATATATCTACAGCATTAACTTTGGCGACGAGCAATTTAACTAATTTGTTTGTTAAACTCTGTACACAACCTCAAAAAAATTATACGTTTGTATTTTGTATGCAAATACAATTAATTTATTTTTTCAATCAAATTAATAATTTATCAATACTCTATATATATATAAATAAATAGTTATATATATATATACTAAAAATTATTAATAATTTGTCAATACTCTATAAGAACATATAATGTAATTTTGTATTTTTTTTTTAATCAATCATCAAACAAAATCATCCTCTACATTAAATAAAAAATATTATAAAATTAATAATCTAAAAAATCACCAAATTAGTCATCAAACAAAATATAAATAATCTTCCACATCAAATAAAAATGTTATAAAATTAATCATCTAAACAATTACCAAATCATTAAGTTTGAAATTCTGTTTCATTTTATAAAAAAATAACATCCAAAAGTTATATTTTTTATATTTATAAGTTGAAAAATTAAACTAAATCATAACATAAATTTTCCCTTCTTCGTTCTAGAGATTGGGGATTCTAGGGAAGTGTTTTGGCTGAGCTAGATCACATCCTATGAGGGAGATGCGTAAATTTCAATTGCATGGAACACTTTACTCCAAAGTCCTTTCCATTAGCTCAAATTTATGCAGCAGTCCTACTCATAGGAGTTCTTATGGCCATTCTAATTCTAATCATGTATGTTAGATTTTATTTCATTATAATTCTAATCACAATTGAAACACTTTACTCTAAAGTCTTTTCTAGTAGCTCAAATTTATGCACCAATCCTACTCATAGGAGTTCTTATGGCCATTCCAATTCTAATCATGTATGTATGTTAGTTCTGTTTATTTTCTACAATATCTATTCCATGTACATTATCTAATCCATGTTTTGAGTCACATTTTTACTTGTTTTTCATTTTTCAAATCTATGTTACACCTTTAGTGGTCATAGAGATGTCAATTATGTCAAACTACATCACTTCATGGGTAAATTGCACTTGTGTAAATCCTTTTACTCCTTTCCACTTATTTAAATTCATACACCACTCCTAAGCATAGTAAACATATGGTTAGATTTTATTTCATTTCAATTCTAGTAATGTATGTTAGTTTTTAGTTTATTTTCTACATTATCTAATCCATGCCTCAAGTTAACTTTTTACTTCATTTTTTCAAGTCTAGGTCACAAAGGGGAGTCGAACATGTTAAACTTCAATTCATGTTTTTTGGTCTTGTATAGTTTTATCAAATTTGTAAGCTCTAAGATCAAGTCTTTTTATCTTCAACTAAGTGTCCATGGTAAGTGTCATAGTTTATTGAAGTTAAGAAAGATGTAGTGTTGATTTTTAGTCACTTGGCCATAAGAGTAAGGTTATGATTCAATGACAATAGGAGGCTTGTAGGAATTAATGGGATAACTTAGCATCATCAATTCAAACCTTTAAGTGTAGGTTGAATTGGGACCATGAAATGTTGTAAGTCAAAATCTCTCACACAAGTGGGTGGGAACCCACTCCACATACCAATAGTGAATTCCTATCATTTTACTCACTTTCACTTCTATTTGTTGTGGTGATCAACTCTCATTTGAATTGTTTCTCGGTGCTCATGCCATAATGATATAAGTTGTATGAGTTGTTAATCAATCTTGACAAACCTTAATTACTCAAGTTTACCATAGATAAAAAAACATCACCAATATATCACTATGAGGAATGCAACAAGCCAAGGTGAAGGAAGTTCAAATTCTACAAGCCTAAGTATAGAGACCCCAAGCAGAAGTGGAACTATTTGAGTAAGTTGTGGATCCACGGGTGGAAGTAATGGGTGATTTGATGGGCCATGAGGAAAACACCAAGTTGGTGGATCATGACTTGATAGATGTGAACTTGTTTCCTAATTTGTAGACATCCATTTGCAAGCAACAAATTTCCATGGAGAATGGAGAATTAGCCTTAGTCTCGAAGCCAGAGTTTTCATTTCTATGAAATTTAACACTCATAAACCTATTGGAGGTCCCTATGTTTGACAACAACGGTGAAGTTGCATAGTCCACCAAAATTATTGATCAATAATGTGCACCAAGATGCATATGGTTAGATAAAGCATATCTCATTCATTCCCACGATATGAACATGTTCACTAGTTAGTCCATGGATGGTTGAAAAGTTTGATATGCTTTTATTGGGCATGGGAAGTTTGCATGGCTTAAAGAATGGTGACCCAAGCATGACACTCAATGGGGTGGGGGGCATGACGCTTCCATTCACTTGATTAGGAATGCGAGGATGAGAATCATGTGCTAACTCATCGCATGCTAGGTTATGAGGAAATCAAGCAAATTTGAAAGCACCTTAGACCCTATCAGTCGCAAATTTTGATATCTAGGGCTACCCTGTGAAATGAACTAGTGGTATCCTACATCAATGCCCATGCAATAGGGTACTCATTCATATATGGATATATCCTACCTACATTTTCCATGTTGAAATGGAAACCTCCGTAGGGTTAGTAGTTATAACTAGTGTGAGGGAGAACCATCGGTGTTCCCTAGTATGAGCCATGACACTTGTCCACAAGGATGCCAAAAATGTAGTCCTTAATGATGATTATTTCCATAAATAATACCATCCAATTTAAAAATATTTATAAATTTGAATATAAGTTAAAAACTACATGAAAACATTAATACTCATACATCATTTTATAATAAAAAAATAATAATCATAAATATTAAAACTCTAACTTCATTTTATGAAACATTAATGTACAAAATACTTCTATTAAACTTAAATGTTATAATTCAATAAAAATCATTTAATTATACAAAAATAAATATCTTCATTGTATGACCATTCTAATCTTATAGCTATTAGTATCAACAATTATCACATAAATAATTATGATATAATCACTCACCATTTTCTTAAGGAGTACTCCCATGCATTAGTCTTGACTTCCATTTCTCTTAGATGTGAAAATGGATTCACTTAACTATCAATTTTGAATGCAATGACAAAATCTTAATGGCATGAGTTTTAACAATAAAATTTGCATGTTATTACAAATGTTTGAATATGTTACATAAAGCATATTTGGAATTTGGATACTCAATTTATGGGAGGCACAGAAATCTAGCATAATGTATTGAAACTCTATGAAAATCTCAACAACTAGGTTTTGTCTCAAGGGTGCATTGTTAAGTTTTTTTCTCAAAGGTGCATTGTTAAGTTTTTTTCTCACTTCCATTCAATTCATATGGTCCACTTAATGTCTAAAATGTTTGCAAATATTCATCACTATTGCTCTCAACATATTACTAAGAGTGATCATTATTACTCTAAGCAAGCGACTAATATATTTAAGAATGACTTTGGAGTGGCTCTAGTGTGGCAAAATATTGATATTTGATAATAATATTGTGATAGTCTAGTATTCTACAAGTGAATGATGCCTAGAATACACATTAAAACCTAGAAAAATCGATTAGTATAAAGTTATAAAGATATTTCATCTCAAGAATACAAATCTTGACTGTGGAACCTATATATAGGTGGAAGTATAGTCCATAAACTATTAAAATTTAATGAGCATTTGCATAAATACTTTCAAAACATAGATATGATTGACATGAAATTGGAAATAGAAGATTTCTTGAAAAGTATAATGCATTACTCATGTTTTCCTTGATGTGAGAGCATGGAAGTAACAATAATAAATTGAGAAAAATGCCCATATATAAGGGGATATCTAATGAAAGCAATGGATTGAGTAATGAGCAATCTATTCCAATTACATGTTCAATAGTTTTGGAAAATATCAAACCACCCAAAGTCATTTTTTATAAAAAAGGCTTTTGAAATTTGAAAACTATCACATTTATGAGAATTATATCACATTTATGAGAATTAGATCATTATGGATCTCTTAAGAAAGAGATAGGACCAAATGTTCTTAGATGTGGTAAGCACAATTTAAGAGATTTTTTTAGTTAAATAAACCTACAATCAATTAACATGTTTCAGTATTCACTGAAATTAGGAACCATTGATTAATTGGCATAAAATAGAAACTTAGGATCAATATCTCTAAGAGGTATCTATGGATTTATGGGTTCAACAAAATGTGTTAGGTTTTAACCATTTGTTTATTCAGCCACTCTTTATTTAATAATAAGGAAAAAACAAAATTGTTAATCAGATTTATGAATGTTATTCAATTTTAAGGAAAACAAACTCAATTTGAATTCATTATGCTTTACAAATTATCACAAAATATTTCTTTAAAGTATTTAAATTTTATAGCAAAAATATTAAAACAGTGGTCACCATTAAATTAAAATATATTAAATAACATTTTTTTTAAACTTGTCAATTAAATTAAAATATAATGATTAAGAAAAAGATATCCTAATCTCTTTTATAATATTTAACTTTATAAAATAAAAATAGAAAAGCCCATCACATTGAATGAATGATTATGAATGAAAGATAGAATAATATTTTGAAATTTTTTTAAAATTAGCTACACAATCTTGCTCGATGTTTCTTTTTGTTTTGCTTGTTTTGTTTGGGAATTATTAGTATGAATTCTTCCTTTTTAAAGTGCAAAACCATGTACATGTTGTTTCCTTTCAGAATATTCCTATTAAAATTCTTCCCCTTGAAGTATATATGGTCCACCCTAACAATAAGAGTCTACTACGCTGACATTTGGCTACCATAATAAACACACAGAAAACACTAATGTTTGGCCTGTCCTCTTCGTAGTGATCAGAAGAGATTGGGACGTAATTGCACGGTGGGCAGGACTTAATGGCACCATCTATGACACACAACATTGCATGCAAGAAGGAACTGTGGGGACAGTTCTGAAAATAACTCGTCTCCTTTCTCTAAAAAAAAAAACTCAAGCCCTCGTGGGACTAAGGAGATCATGGCTTGTATTATAACTGGAGTGAAAGAAAAAGATAATGATCTTAAAAAAAAAACTCAAGCCCTCNAAAAAAAACTCAAGCCCTCGTGGGACTAAGGAGATCATGGCTTGTATTATAACTGGAGTGAAAGAAAAAGATAATGATCTTAAAAAAAAAACTCAAGCCCTCCTGGGACTAAGGAGATCATGGCTTGTCATATAATTGGAGTGAAAGAAAAAGATAATGACCTTTGCTAGATTCTTCCCCATTTAATTCTAAATTGACTTTAGCTAGATTCTTCAAAGAAATTTCTAGAATGTATTGTTTTTTTTTACAATAACGGTTATATTATATTAGGGGGTGGTATGACCACTAGATAGAACCAAGCTTACAAAATGCCCTTGTGGAAGCGGCAACAACAGCATAAAGTTTCATTATACGCCCTTGTGGGAGCGGTAAATTGACTTTAAAGACTCCAAAAAATGCCCTTGTGGTAGCGGCAAACATAACCAGTCTGAAAACTAATTAAATCATTCAGAAACAGAGGGTCTTATCTAGAACCTAAAACTATGCATATAGACAAAGAGACATATACATGAGAAACGACAAACTAGCAAAATCTTCCATGAAGAGACATATTCTACCCTTCCGAGCTAGACGACATACCGGAGCCAGAAGCTTCATGCTTGACGAGTTTAAGAGCAAGCTTGTCTACCTTAAGTTCCAGTTCAGCAATTTGCCTAGATAGCGAATTTTCTGAGCGCTTCACCTTTCGCTTGATCTTCTTACGTAGGAAAACCAAATCTTTGCTCACATGGTCCAACCTCCTTCCACCTTCATAGTCAATTACATTGACATGGTTCTGCAACAGCTTAAGGTCATGCTTCAGATCTCTTACTTTCACCTCCACGGGGTTTGGAGTAACAGGCGCAATGGCAGACGAAGACCCAGCATCCATCCTATCTAACAACAATTCCTTAATAATAGCCAAGCGACAGAGATCCTGGAGAAAGCCGAAGACAACCATGCAGTTGATGAGGCTACCATCCTTGACGGACCAACCTTTTAAAGCGTAGAGACCCAGGGGGACTGGCAGCACCGTATCCCCCAACGCACGAGCATTAATTCCTGGCATGAAAACACTTGATTTCTCCAGGTTCGACGAGACTCCATTCCAATTCGCACCAGGCGCCACCATATCCCCCAACGCGCGAACAGTAAAGACTGCCATGATAGCTCTCGGATTAACCAGCTTCGACGAGACTCCTCTCCAATTCACCCCAGACGAAATGACCACAACAGAGCAAGCATTTAAACCATCCTCTTCAGACGAAGCCAAACCACGTGCAGGATGAACACCACCTGTCCTGAGATCCATGAGGCACGAAAGAATTTAAGCTCAACGCACCTGCCGACTTCGAGCCACGTGAATTCCTTACCCCACCTGACCTGTTATGCAAACGGCATGGAGCGGATTGGCATGCAAGGGCCCACCAGGGGGAAGCCCATGAAAACCTAGCCCTAGTCCTATGGGGGCGAGAAGAAAGAACCAAAACCATTAAGAATAAGCTCTCCAAGGCTGAGAGAGGATCTCTTATTTGCCTCAATATCCGCCTCTTTGTTGTTTTTCCGCAATACATGGAAGAACTCAATTTTTTTGAAGAGGGAGACTTGAGCCACGATCTTGAGGATAAGTTGTCGCAGGAGCATTTGACTAGGCATTAGATTTTCAACTAGAGCACGGATAACAATTCTGGAGTCTCCAACGATAGTTAATTCGGAGATACCCAGGGTCTTGGCTATCCTTAGCCCTTGCCATAAAGCCAAAGCTTCAGCCATGTTGTTAGTGTCATCTCCAATACCCCAAGCAAACCTAGTATCCAGAGATCCATCCGGAGTGAAAAAAACTCCACCACTCCCCCCTCCCCTTGCCGCCCCAGTCCTTTCTAGATGTATTGTTATTAAAGGATAAATCATGGTTATTGTATAATGTAATTTGATTTACACAATTAAAAAATCTCTTTTTATGAATGAACATGATAAAATATTGCTTAACAAGATGAATTCTTTATATTTGAAAGTGAAATAAATGTTGAAGCTTTTAGAAACCAATATTAAGTGTATATTTTTATATATTAAGCTAACTATCCTTCCAGTTAAATGGCTTTGACAAAAATCAGAATTGTAAAAATATAAATCTTCTCTATAATATATTTCCATAACAACTCTATCACAACAAGTTAGAGTTTGAAAGCTTTACTTATCTGAGTGTCCTATAAATATATATGCCCTCAACAATATAAATCCATAACAACGGTATCACAGCAAGAGTTAGAGATGGAGAGCTTAGCTTCCATCTCCTCAACAATATAAATCCTTAACAACGGTATCACAGCAAGAGTTAGAGTTGGAGAGCTTTGCTTCCATCTCAATCCATGGAAAACAAAGCACATCTGTAAGTATTTCTGTCTGCTTTTGAGGCTCTGGTTTTCAAACACCAAAGCTCTTGGGTTTGAGTTAGGTTTTTGCTGCATAGTAGCATAATTTCTCTAATTTTTTGATAAGTGGTAATATAAGTATTGGTTTGTACTAGTAGATAATTGAATTTAGAAAATCAAATTAAAAGAAAAACAAATTTTAATTATTTAATTATTATAAAATATAAATAACATCCAATTTTATATTTTCTTATAAAAATTAATTATCAATAACTAGCTATTATCTCTTATCCTGTTATATCTCATCTTAATTCATTAAAAAAATTTATTTTTTATTTTAAATAATATTTTCATTATAAATAATATGTTTTAAAAAAACTAAAAATCTTTAATGTACATTTACGCATAAAAATGGCTGGCACTGTCTCTACATCATAAAATATGTGAGAATGGTATTTGGAATTATGTATATGGTCAAAGATCTGTACAATAGCTTCGGATGCCCATTACTTCAGCTCCATCGAAGCTGTAGGAGAAGCTCTGTATGTATGTCAACGTTTGAAGCTGGGAGAACATGGTTTGAGTAACTAATGGAGATACAAGTATCAGAACTTGCTCAAAATTCTAATCCATGGGGTTATTTGCTGAATAATATATTGAGTTATTATCATGGATTATGTATCACAATTTGAAGGAGTTTAATGGTTATGTAATATTTTTTTTCTTAATTTAAAATACTTAAAATTATTTTTCCATTCATAAAAGTGTTTTCAAACTGTTCCTATTTTTCAATTCATAAAAGTGTTTTCAAATTGTTCTTGTTTCTCTTCTAATCGTGGGAAGGGTGGTTTCCCATTTTATGTTTCATGTGAATATTTATATATCTTATTAATTTTAAAGGCAACAAGACCAAAAATTTCTTCAATATTTTTTTTTAAATGAATTGTTGTTGTATAACTATTATAACATCAATAATTAGATTAGAAAAATATGGTTAAAGTTGGATTAATACCAGCGTAGATCCAACGAGAGGGATCAAATCTTTTCGTAGGTATCTATTGATTTGATTCAAACCAAAAGACACATCTTTTTATTTAAGGTCCACATATAATATTTTATTATTAATATTTAATATTATTTATGGCCCACATATAACATTACAACATTTCCCCATACATGGTTTTCAAACCATATGCAAGGCCCTCCTACAACCATGGGTTGTTTAGGAGGCCTTGCACATGGTCTTAAAACCATTTGCAAGGCCCTCCTAAACCATGTACAATAAAACTATGGGTTGTGTAGGAGGCCTTGCACATGGTTTTAAAACCATGTGCAAGGCCCTCCTAAACCATGTACAATAAAACTATGGGTTGTTTAGAAATCCTTGCACATGGTTTTAAAACCATAAACCATGTGCATGGTTTTTAAACCATGGTTTAAAACCATATGCATAAAAACCATGTGCACATGGTTTTAAAACCATGCACATGGTTTTTATGCACATGATTTTAAACCATGCACATGGTTTTAAACCATGGTTTAAAATCATGTGCACATGGTTTTTATGCACATGATTTTAAACTGCACATGGTTTATGGTTTTAAAACCATGTGCAAGGCCAACATTTTTTATTATTTTGTTAAGTAAAAACATTACAACATCTCCCTCATATTGTGTTTTTTTCCTCACCCATATTTTTTAGGGATAATTAAATTTTTATTTTTTTATTGTTTGTTAGGTAGGAAGATTACAACATCTCCCCCATATTAGGGTTTTTCTGGCCGACATTTATTTTGGCATATAATTAAAAAAAAAAAAAATTATTAATAAAAATAACGGTGAGCTGTATAGCGCCAACTAAAAATATGATAGATAAAAATTTATTTGGTTATATATATTTTGTGTAAGAAAAAATTAAAAAGTTAGAACTTCAAAACATAAAAACAAATGAAAGAGAATGTTAAAAAGAGATAGAAATCATGAAAATAAAAATGAAAATAATATATAGAGAGAAAATGAAACTTAAAAATTTATAAGAGAAAGGAGATTTT
The DNA here is from genome assembly GCA_001517045.1 of Pseudotsuga menziesii. Lineage (NCBI taxonomy): Eukaryota > Viridiplantae > Streptophyta > Pinopsida > Pinales > Pinaceae > Pseudotsuga > Pseudotsuga menziesii. The sequence continues at coordinate 36,202 of LPNX010320530.1, forward strand.
TTGATCTATTAATATTGAAGTAACTAAATTTAAAATTAATAATAAAAAAATTTAAAAATTGTATGGAATAAATTTATAAGAGGGAAGGTTATTAAGGAGAAAAGGTTATTGAACAAAGATATTTTACACAATTAAAAGTATAATGTAAAAAGATAAAATAGGAATCAGGAATATTACCAAAATAAAGAAAATTGTAAGAAATCTAAAAGAATAGAGAGAATAAGTTATAAATAAATAAAGCAAGATAAAAGATGAAAGAAGGATTGAAAGCTTCTAAAAAATAAGTTATAAATAAATAAAGCAAGATAAAAGATGAGAGAATGATTAAAACTTCTTAAAAAATAAGTCTCTAAATAATAGGTTGTTATGATAATTAAGTTTATACTTACCTTTATTTTGAAGGTTTCTTTAATGTTGTCATTTTAGTGTGATCCCATCAATTTGATCAATCTAGGATTTGCCAAAAAAACATGAAATTTGATAAACATCTTCCCAATTAAGAAGGTTGGTTTTATGTTTAATACTTAAGGGTATTATAAAATTTTAAAATTCTCATTTCATTTCATCAAATATTAATATAAAATATATATTTTTAAATTAAAATGTTAAGTTAAATTATAACATTCATATTTCATTTCATCAAATATTAATATAAAAAGATATATTTTTAAATTAAAATGTTAAGTTAAATTATAAGATTCATATTGAAATTTTCAATTCACTCTATGGACTTGTAAAAGAATGGTTAGAAGTTAGAAAATAAATTGAAACTATAAATAGTAATAATATCACCTTATTTTATAGAAAATCAATGTCTATTATAAATAGTGAAACTCTCACTTCAATTTATGTAAAATTAATATGTAAAAGAATTATTTATAAACTAAAATGTTACTAATTTACAATTGGCTCATCACACAATTATTTGCCTAGAAAAGATGAATATTTAGTGTCAATTATAAAGGCAATGAAAAAATTAAACAAAAACATAAATGAATTCATAAATCAATCACACCTAGACACAGTAATCTCTCAATTGCAATCTATTTAATAAAGTAACTATGTACAACTAAATACTAATAACATAAATCTTTCCAACACAACTACCAATCCACTAGTAATGTCCAACCACCAACCTATTTACAATTTTAGGGTGGTATATAGATAATCTACATGTATTTATATCCTAAATTATTAAGGTGTAGAATTTTCAAGAAGATGGTGAACACAAACTAAAACAAGTCATTGTGACAATGACAATGCATAAGGGAGACTAATAAGGGTTAAGTGGGATATAATTCTTGGTTCTTAGATGTCAATCCCAAAAGTGGTAAGTGACAATTCACACTATGTGGTTCATTCTATTAGTTTCACTTTACCCTTGTGTGCACCCAATTATGCAATGTGTTGAGTGGGATATTCAAGCTCATGAAAAAATTAGTGAGTAGTGAATGGCCCATGAGTGCTAAGTGCTGAGTAGTGAATGGCCCATTTTCTTTTAAGGATCCGTTATGGTTGTTTTATAATCTAGCTAAAGAAGTATACAAATAGTGGAACCTCTTAAGAGGTATATTATGACATGTACTTGAAAAAGAGCTTCCATGTTCATTCAGATATACTTTGATTTCAGTGTTCAAATAACAAATAAAGATTTTTTTGTTGGAAAAAAAATTATGCAAGGCACATTACCTATTAAGGTTTTACACATGACGTCATAAGCTAAGTGTTATTTACCATGGGTTAAAAAGTGCACTATTAAACACTTGAACAAAAGTCATTTTGGGATGGATGGCCTTCCCAAAATAAGTGACAAATAATGCAACTCAATTATTCTATAAATTTCGATCTCATTTCTTCACACTTGGAAGCATCACCTGGCATACTCAAAGCTAAGTGGACTACTCACTGAGTTCAAGAAAAATTGGTTTTAATGAATGGTGTTCATAGAAAATGGGTCACTAAAATTACATGAGCATTATATACTTTGGTAATTAATCCTGCAAAATATAATTCATAATGTTGAACTACAAAATCCCTCATATGCTTAGATGACATAAAACATTTTCCCTCAAATCAATAAATTCAAGATACTAACTCAATAAATAATTTTAACTCGACCAATTTTGACACCCCATCTTTGACAACTTGGTTATTCTTCATGGCCCTAAACAAATTTCTCAAAGATACCAAAATTTGAATCAGCATTATGATTTTGACTTTAAACACTTTACCAAAGAACTCAATTATAACTTCATACATATACTTATTTATAACTATGTCAATAAGAGAAGCAACGAATTTTAACAGCATTGGATAATATGATCTAAAGAGTTTGAAACATTTGCTTCTAAAATGCCATTTCCAATTATGTTATTTATAACCATCTCAATAATAGAAACAAAAACTTTTATCAGTGTTGGATAAGACAATCTATAGAGATTGAAACATTTGCATTTAAGATGCCCTTATGAATGTATCACGTATCTATAATATGCATAAAAAAAAATCTTTGAACATAAGGTTTTCCAACTTTGCTTCAACACCTAAGGTCATGCAGCACTGCCTTGCCTCGACCACAAGGGCTTGGTCAACCTACGCCTATTAAAACTAAAATACGTCCCTTTCCCTAAGGTCTTCCCATAACTTCACCTTAGACTACAAACCATCAAATGCAATTAAGTCTTACTCAACCAGTTAAGTTCATTCAACGATTAGGCATGCATCCAACCACAACCTTAAAAACATCTTGTCAATGCTTATACTTTACAATATTCAACACAGCAAGCTTCACTTAGTCAATGTCAATAGTTAACCAACGTAAAGAATCACCTAAAATAGAGCAACATTCATCCCAAAGAAGCAAGCCATAATACACATGCACATGCATAGGCGACATCCAAGTTTACTTATAAGAATAATGTTTGCAATATACAACAAGGGAAGGCAGCTTCATGCTCGCATCTCCATTAACAAAAGTATAATGAGTCTATAAACCAAAATAGCTTCCTGCCAATGCCCAACAATCTTTTACAAACCAATCTATGAAGTAACTATAGTCGTACTTTCTGCAGGCCATGTTCCCTTTTTTTGTCTTCACTCAACTAATGCAAATTCACCCTATTGTGTCAAACCCATAACTTAGCACAATTGCAAAGCTCACTTTGAACTTAAGTGAATGAATCACTTGTTGAAATATGCCTTAGAAGCTTTAAGGCATCCAATATATATATGAGACGTTCCTTAGACTTGCAAGCCCCTTCAAGTCTGAAAGTGGACCCAAGTGCCTACATCGCCAACTCGATTGTGCCTATTGTCCGCTGATTGCACACCAACAGCAGAAACTTTCCGAAAGTTGTCTCCTCAATTAGGAAAGTGGGAGAGGTGTGACCTTGGGGAAAAGCACAGAGCTAGGTACTGTCACCTACTCCTAGCTCCTCCGTTTAGGCTAACTCCTAACGAAGACAAGGGGGGTAGTCCCTAACACAGAGTTTTCTATGGCTTAATGTGGTTAAAGTGTTTTAATTGGTTACGGATGTGGATGGGTGTTGTTTAGGAGTTATGGTGATTAAATGTGTTTGTTTATTATGAACTTGACGCATAAGATAAAGCAATCCATGTTGCTATCAAGAGAATTAAAAGATGAACAATAATTCAAGACTTTATAAAGATGCATTCACAGATAGAAATTAAAATGATCCAGATATAATAATTATGCAAAGATTAAAAGACCAATGCCTTTATGGAGTCAGAGCTCTGCAATGCTTTTAAGAAATTAACAGCAAGTCTTGAAATAAAGCTAGTGAATATTACGTTGTGCAAGTGCTCTTGGTATATTTTAAGTATTTTAAGTGATCTTGCTTATGGTGTCAGCGAAGGTTTTTCAAGAGCCAGGAGAATGTTCCAAGTTTAATTTGTTGAAGACATGACGGCCTGCCCAGTATCCCAGGCTGGTATCGCGAAGATTGACCAGCTAGCTGAGAAGTTTAGACAGCGGGGAGTTCCGGCGCCTCTACTAAGAAGAACTTAGGAAATTCTCTACAACGCCGGTGCGTTGCTTATGTGGTTTAAATTTTATTATGTTTCTCTTGCAAGATTAAAAATCCAATGTCGTTTCTGGGTACTTCGATTTTGAAGCCGGTCAGAGCATACTCCGGCAATGAGACAACGAAGTTAATTAATTATGGGGGAATGAGTTGCAAATTTTATCAATTCGATTAATTAAAACTCTCCGACAGAGAGCGCTCTTGACCTTGTCTTATGACAAAGGTTCAAGAGACTTAACTAATCTAAATGCCTAATGCAAGGATATGCAAGTCTAACTATGCTTTCCGATAGAGAGTGCTCTTGACTTGGGTTATGACAAGTTCAAGAGACTTAATTAATTAATTGATTTAAAATTAAAAGAAAAATAAAGATCTAAACTACCCAAGAGTCTTTTTCAGGTTTGTTAGGCCCTAATCGGCAAAGCATGGGGGTGAGTAATATTATATCAAAAAAGTAAACAAACTTTGCAATAGCTAAGTAAATAAACAAATAAACCTTTTTGTCTTTTTCTATTTTATGCAAGATGAAATAATCAAAAATAAACTATTTAACCTCAATGAAAAACGCAACTCTAACAATTTGAAACTATTCTATCCTACTTTTAGCAAATTATGAAACAAAGTATGAAAATGAGAAGACGATACAAGCTTCCCTCAAATGGAAGGAAGAGGGGTGTGGGAGCCGTAATCCCACTTGTTCTTTATTAATTTATTTACAATGCTTTCATTTGCTGCCCTTTTTTGTTTCTTTTCTTGTTCTTGGAAGGCCTTTGGAGCAATCTGCAGAAGAGGGAAAGAAGAAGAGAGAATTTATGTTTTTTTAGGGCTTGATTCTTCAGAATTTCGCTAGCATTTCCGTTGTACCTGTCACAAAAGTAAAAAATCACCAAGCATATATTGTTAAAAGATGGTAGGAAAGACAATACAAAAATAAAAAATTTTAAAAAAATTGGAAAAAAAATTATACTTAGAAAAAAATTTCAACATTCATATGCAAAGCATAAATTTTCCCTAGATCTAATGAAAGAAACTAGATCTAGCAAAAGCCCTAAAAACATATCTAAATAATGAGTATTGAAACTTGGATCTATTTCATGAGCAAATGAAAAAAATTTAAAAAGGGAAAGGTAGAGGTATAAGTTTGAAGATGGAGCTTTGGAGTAAGATCTCCTTATGTTTTTCCTCTTGAACAAAGCCCAACTTTGTAGATCTTGAAAGACAACAGTGTCAAAAAAGTTCTTATGATGATGGAGATGAGATTGATGCAACTGAGCTCGCACCCTTCTCCAAACAGCAAGATATGCTAAAACAATCAAACTCGAAACCCAGTGAGATCAAACAAAATAACTAGTATGCTATGAATAAAAAACCATAATCAATGCTTCATATAACTGAATACTTGTACTCATCTAGGTTAAGATAAACTTTGCATAATAATCCAAATTGACCGCTGCAAATGGAAGATCTTATGTTCTAACAATAGACTTCTAAAGCTAGTTATTTGATTCACCATATGAGTAACAAATTTAAAACAATGAAAGAAATCACCTCATAAGATAGACATCCACCAATGAAGAAACAATCCCATAGACCTCCAAAGTCGAAAAGCTTTATTCAATTAATTAATGATTACAATTTTTGCAGAGTTTCTATGCCCAAAAGTCCATGTTGTAGAGCTCAAAAGAGCCTCTACTTATACAAAAAGGAAAGAAAATAGGGCTCAAATCCCTAAATCCGGACTAAGAGTAACACCGAAGTAATTGAATGAGCTCGACATGATGATTTGGAGTTGAACTGAGCTGCAACTGAGTGCTGGAGTAATGAGGGGAGGTGAGGTGGCTCATCCTCTCTCGTAATGATCACCCAACCAATAAATAACCCACATTTCAACCAAAAACGGATTTGACCAGAGAGAGCAAATTTCTGACGGATAGTTCAACTACTACACTCTGATACTTGATCTGAAACTGACCGATATTGATTGGAATCATCATAAATGCTCCGTGCCATGTCATTTAGCCTTTTATTTTATTCAATTTGGTTTATTTTGGAGAGTTTTTTATTTTCTCCAAAATATTCATTTTTAATATTTTAATTAATAATTTCTCCGTAAATGATTTTTTTGATAAATTGTTAATTATGAGGCTGAATGAACTTCTGAAACTTGGAGATAGATGGTCCGCTAATCATGAATGATTTTTTGCTTAAAGTTAGAGCCTTCAATCATTGTATTCAGGTTCCAGATGACTAACTTATTACAAATTGAATTTTTCCATTTAAATTATAGAAAAATTTAATTAAAAACTTAGGGAAAATTAAAAAATTAAAAAATAAAAATTTTGACGCGTCCGGTAAAATTCAATTTTTTTCTGAGGGTCCTAGTGACTTAGGACATGACCATAGTCTATTCTAACAATGTCTAGTAGGTTTATATATACTCAGTTGGGCTCTAATAACCCCCCAAGACCCAGAATTCAAAATCGGGCATTCCAGCTTTGGAGGAAGCAAGAGAAAACCTCGTCAATTATACTCGGTTATAGGTAAAGCATAATTGTCAAGGGAAAAAAACTCCCTGGAATACCTTAGTTGAAATTCTACGTCTTAGGAGACCGAACCACTCAAAAACAACCTACTAGCACATTTTATTACAAACCCCGCGGGGCCATGGTCATAATTATTCAAAACAAAAACTAACTAGCCAAAACTGGCTAAGCACAAAGGCGGATCATCTGATACACTGAAAACAAACATTTATCATGTTTGTAAAATGGCGGCTCCTCAACTAATCCAACTAGGTGCAAAATTAGTGGATAACAGTGCCACATGACTTGTCTGCCAACATCCATCTCCAATGGTGTTGTGCTCATTGTGCCACATGATCAGAACATTCAAGGGATGTGCCTAATGTCCAAGTGTGCCCAACAATGTGTCCAATGTTGTTGATCCAAGTGCTCTCAAAGGTGCGCCTTGCAAGGTGCACTCAAGTTCTCAAATGCCGCCATCGCAAGTTTGCCCAAACTGCATTTGGCAAGCTATGACCAAGAAGTACATCCAACAAGGTACCTCCAAGTGCACCCAATTGTCTTGTGTCAAAGTGTGCCCAAAAGGTGCACCCAACAAATGCACAAAACCAACATTTGTCCATGAAACGTGTGTCCAAGTGCTCTTAGTTAAATTGCACCCAATAAATTGTGCCCAACTTAGTTTTCCCAACCAATATGCACCCAACCAAGTGAACATTCCCATCCGATTATGTCCAAGCCATATATAAGCTAACCAATTCCTCTTGCCAATTTGTTCACCATGCATAGTGCATGCCTACAGATGAGGTTTCCTGCATCAATCTTCTCTACCTTGCCAAGCTACCTCCAAGCTTCTCTTCATCTAACCAACTAGTGTGAGCTACCAATGTTTACAATGTGCATTAGCGGCTAGCCTTCAGGAAAGGGTACTCAACATGTATGTGGTGCGCCTTGCCAATATGCCAAGGCACCCCAAAACCAACTCATCAAGCCATCAACCTTATGTGATGTATGCCTTTGCCAACCATCGACCACCAAGGTGATCGTACAATAAAGGTGTTCGAAGAATTTCAAGGCCAGGGCCTTACATCCTCCCCCACTACAAGTTATTTTTGTCCCCAACAACATCCTTCAAAACTTGTTGTCCTCCAAGTTTGTTGCCCAAACTCATGCATTTGTCTACGATTGGATTCTCCAACCACTTCACATTGTTGTTGCTAGAATATTTGTGCAATTGCTCACTATCCAATGCTACCTTTAAACAAAGCAACTTTGTCCAACTCTATCAACAATGTCTCCTCGATGACACTATCGTTGTTGTTTCCTTTTGTTGCAAATGTGATCTAAGTGTCTAATGCTACTACAACTACCTCTTGCTACTGTGGCAACCCAACCTCCACTAAGAAGGTTTTCAAAGTATCCAAGTGTTGCACAATTCTACTTAGTATTGCTTTTGTACTTAGTCAATTCTTCGATGTATCTACACAATGGATCCTTTATGTTTTGAATTGGATGGGTAGCTTATCCAACCATCGCATTCAACCTCATGAGTATGAAATCCTCATGAGAACAACCTCTTCCTTCTACAATTTAGTCTTCTTTGCACAATTTTTCTGGATCAAGGCAAGGCCAATACCTTCACCTCAAATTGTCACAAAGGTAGCTCACTCACATTTTCCAGTTGTTTCCTCTTCTTGACTTGCTTCTTCATTGATTTACTCAACCCTTTGGTTGGTGGATGAGTCTCAATGGCCTCTTCTAGGCTCTACAATCCTTATAAACCAACAAATATGTCACCCTCAACTTGTCGATCTTCTTGAAGCAGAAAAGCACTTAACTCATGCAAGGCTCTACGAATTTGCTCCTTAACCATGCCACCATCCTGCAACTGAGAGTCTTGTTGGGTGAGTGCCTTCATGCATTGCACATATCCAACACTTAAATTGTTCTTCCTGAAGACTTATTTGGCCTACCTCCTTTTGTGCATTATTTTGGCATACTTAGCCAACGTCTACAACCAGCCAACACAAAGCATCGCAAGAAATAGAACAATCGCTTTGGCCTACCTCCTTTTGTGCATTATTTTGGCATGCTTAGCCAACATCTACAACTAGCCAACATAAAGCATCGCAAGAAATAGAACAATCGCCATCCCAATAAACAAGCCATAATACACATGCACATGTACAAGCAATATCCAAGGCCTTAAAATTTATTTATAAGAAGAATGTTTATTGTATACAACAAGGTAAAGCAGCCTCCTACCTTAAACTTATATGTCGACATACATCTCCAATGGTGTTGTGCCCATTGTTCCATGTGTTTACAACATCTAAGTGATGTGACGAACATAAGTGTGACCAACAATGTGTCCAATGTTGTTCATCCAAGTGCTCCCAAAGGTGCACCTATCAAGGTGCACCCAAGTACTTGAATGCGCTCACCGCAAGTGTGCCTGAGGTGTATCTCACAAGTTGTGCCCAGGAAGTGCATATGACAAGGTACCTCCAAGTGTGCCCATAAGGCACACCCAACAAGTGCATGAAGTCAGCATCCATCCATGCAACATGCATCCAAATGCTCCTAGCCAATGTCCACCCAACCAAGATGCACCTAACCGAGTATGCCCATCTAAGTATGCCCAAGTCATATATAAGGTAGTTAATTCCACTTGCCACTTAGCCTATCTTGCATAATGTATGCTTTCTTCCTGCCAAGTTCCCTCCAAGCTTCTCTTGATCTAACCAACTAATGTGAGTTGCTAATATCTACGATGTGCCCATCCATCCATCAGACAAGGACGTCTACCCAGCCATCAGGCAAGGATGTCCAACATGTCTACGGTGTGCCTTGCAAACAGACCAAGGCACCCCAGAACCAACTCTTCTAACCATCAACCTTATGCCATGTTTGTTTGTGTCAGCTAACAATCACCAAGGTTATTGTGCAGCGGAGATGTCCAAAACCTTTCAAGGCTAGGGCCTTACAAAATAGCTTTTAATAGTGTTGGATGACACGATCTCAAGAGATTGAAACATTTGAATTTGAGATGCCCCTTCCAATAATGTTGTTTATAACCATGTCAATCAGAGAAGCAGCGGCTTTTAATAGTGTTGGGTAAGACAATCTAAAGAGGTTGAAACATTTGCATTTGCATGCACATAGCTCTCCTTCGACATGAAGAATCAACTCTTTCCTGGATGTTGTCTGAGACTTGCGATGTTCTGGAATAACTTCGGTAATCACATCATGGCGTGAATGCATGCACCAATATCATAGATGTCCTATACTTCTCATGTTCTAGAACAATTTAGGCCGTCACATGAAGGCTTGAATACATATACCATTATTAGACTTTGTATCATCAATAAATGGTATAGGAAATCGATCAAGTTCAGCTGTTCAAACTTTGCATGCACCAACAAGTAAAGCCTAGCGTCTAGAATCTTTCTAATTGATACAACGCCGAATGTCCAAGTAAACAAAAACCATGTTTAATTTATTAAGAGTGCAATGTTAGATATAATGTGCATCTCTCAATAATTAAGCAATTAATCTCTCTCACATATCTATCTTCACTAAATAATTAAGCCATTATTCTCTCTTACGCATCTCTATCTGTGTATTTTCTGTGTGAAAATATAATATGTAACTCTGTAGTCACATTGACACTTGAAAGGGGGATTGTCAGCGAGGAATGAATATGCATAAATTTGATCGAAATGATCATGAATATCTGTTGCAGCTTACTCCTAAAGAACACAAGCAATAATGTTTTTACTCACCACTCCCCAATAACGTCATGCCTTGGTCAGATTGATCATTTTAGCTATTTACAAAGTTAAATTCCATAAGATATCTGAGAGATTTAAAGTAGAATATATAGTTGTATACAATACCGGGAGAAGATGAATACTAGCGGATAGTTACGCTAAATCTTTTGGTAATAAATCAAAGGAAGAGGAAAAAAATACTCCAGCTCGATGTGGACAATAATTTGTAGATGATCCCTGGAAGCAAATGCATTTCAAGATAATATCTTTTCTTTCCACTCTTTTTCCATTGCAGTTTTTCCCTTATTTTGTTTTTCAACATTATGGTGTGTTCCACTTGGATGGGTTTTTACATGCAATATAAAGCAGTTTTTCAACCTAAGAAGTACATTGCCTGAGCTGGGTTGGAAGGTCAAGTAGGTCTAGATTCAGATAGTGTGGCTATCACTACACAAGGAGGACCAATGCATTGACAGTAGATATATTAGTTCATTAGTTAATGGAGACACTATACAAATCAAAGTGACTATATATAATGTCCTAATAGCAATAAAAATACTTCTGTTCATCGAGAGGAATTTGTGGTAGAAATCTACCATACGGTGCAGCCATAGTAGAGGAAGACTCTTTGGGAAAAATATCCTAATAATGTATATACTATAGCAAGGATACAAATTTTAAAACGTAATACTGTGAACCACTGGTATATAAAGATATTTATACTTACTCCGTAAGTATGAATTCTATCTTGTATTGCAAGGGTGGACGAGGCAAACTGTTATACGGTACGGTGCAACTATACTGAGGGTAGACTGCTTGGGAAAAACATCCTAGTAATGTATATGCATCGTAGTAGTGTATATGTATATGGAAGACTCTTGTTTATGAAATTGTAACTTGTAATGCAAAGGTGGACGAGGCACACTAGTACACAGTGCAGCTAATAGTAAAGGAAGACTCTTTGAGAAACACATCATAGTAGTGTAAATGTCATAGTAAGGACCGTTTTTTAAGGCGTAATACACTGAACCACTGGTATATAAATATATTTACACTTATTCCATATCATGATAAATGAAATTATAACTTGTAATGTAAAGGTGGACAAGGACACACAATAGATATGTGGAGTTGAAAGATATTGGAAAGAAACAATGATGCCATGGGAAGTGTTTAAAGTGTGGTCTAATGGCAAGTAGCAAGGTGATCAGGCTTGTATTACTATGGAGACCTAGGTTCAAATCCCTCAAATGAGCATGGCTGTAAATATGTCCTTGTAAATATATAAATTATTTCTATAAATTAATTTAAAAAACAAAATCTATCTGACCATAACAATCTAATTAAAATAGATTTGTTAAGTCTAATGCATAGATGGATGGGGGACATGGAACTAGGTTATGGCAAAGTCTAAATATCTGGGAGTAGAACAGTACAAGACCAATTAAAGGCAGTATCCCTTAAGCAGGTAAGATTGTGGATCCTAACTAGCCACAAATGGCCAAGATTCGTGACAGAAAAAGAAATAACTTGTTCAAGCACTTCATAGGAAAGGAAAGCAACTGCCATCAAGATGATAATAGCAAAGAAAAATTGCATATCATCCAGTTCTTTGAGGCACACTAAAGAAGGGATTTGTTACAGTGTAGATTCTTCCATACAGAAAGATGGGCGGTCCAATATGCTCTGCAAACAATATGATATTATGAACAAATTCTTCAGGCTATATTTTCAAGCCAAAAGTTACACTAAAAAGCTTCTTTCTTGTTTTTTCCTAAGATTAAAACGCACTCCCCAATTCTTATGGCAAGGGCATAAGTGCATAACTCAATGATTTGGCTCTTATCCTTCAAATTCACAAAGTGCTTAAAACTCGGACAAATGTGTGAATTTAATGCCATCGTACAACTTATAAGGTTGGCATCAATTAGTCCCATTAATAATGTGCAAAACTATTGCACATTAAATGAGATTGTTTTGAGCGATGATGCTCACAGCTTCAAGTTGTTGAAAAGAGCTTCATTATTACATATGTCATTGTCATAATCCACAAGGGCAACAACATTATTTGTTTGATATAACAAATGAAGACACTCAGTCATGAGCAAGAGTAGAGGGCAGAGAGACAATCTTCAAACCACATTTCCTCCATCCAGATCTCTATGAAAGTCTGATGATTCTTAAGGGGAATTCCCCCACCTTGGAGCTAGCAATGCCTCCCAAAAGAGATGTTTGCAAACAGAGCAAATGTGATAGTGCATGAAATAAACAAGACCCCAAGACTGATGATTGGAACAATCCTACTATTCAGATCTGTGCCATATATGATATCTCTAATGCAAAGCCCAAAGCGCCTATCTTTGTCCCATTTCAAAACAACACATCTCATGTGTGGATCCCAAGATGTCATATGCGTTAAGCTCATGATAAGATTATCTTTTTAGTTTGAGTATTGTGAGTGGGAACCAAGCAACAGAATGGTACGATATTCTTCACAAAAATAAATTGCATGCTAACCATGCATACATGCCAATTCTGTATCCATTGTCTCTTTATGGAAGGAACCTTAAAAGTTGATTTATTCTTGGCATGATAAAATAAAGTTTATAAAATCATTACCAAACAATGGACTAGCCTTTGCTAACTAGGATCAGGTTGAGCTTGAAGAAGCTATGGTATTAGTACTCCAAAAAACAGCCAAACCATCAATCGTAGTTTCGCTAATGATTGGGTCCTATGATCTGCATAAGAAAATGCATATTGTGGATGCATTTTGGAAAGGTTCTATTATGAAAAAAATTCCCCAAATAGCAAAAAGATCAGAAAGAAAGGTAGCTCCACTCCTTGAAAAAATAAAAAGAGTCAATGAATAATAAACCTCTTCGCGGCAGCAACCTCCTTTTACAATATATCCAATACACAAGACAAGATGAGATGCGAGAGGACCTGCAATGCATGCATAATTTTTAACAAATTTTCTATGACCAGAAAATCTTTTAAGATTTTGATGTTCTTAGGAATGGGCCATTTTGTGATCGCTTGAACGTTTTGACCTTGACCCCTTCCTGTGAAACAATATATGACCTAAATACTCTACTTCTTGTTTCCTAAAGGCACATTTGTACCTTTTTACATACAATTGATTGTTCTCAATAATTTGTAGGACATGATCCACATGTTTAATGTGTTGTTTCCATGAAATGTTGTAGATAAGTACATCATTAAAGAAAACCAACACACTTTCTAAAACAAGGTTGAAAACTTTTTATCACAATGCTTTGAAAAGTAGGAGCATTAGTCAATCCAAAAGGTATGACCAATAACTCATAGCATCCTTCATGTGTTCTAAAAGTTGTTTTATGCGTTTGGTTCATAACATTCTGTATTAAAGAATAGGAGAATCTCCTCTAAACACCCCAATACATTCATATATCCAATTCACATATTCCCATCAACAATGACTGCATGACCTCTATATACACCTATCCACTCATTGCACATATTAACCTTTCATTATATTGATCACTATTACATTCACATTTACTTCATTACATGTACATTTAACCTCATATATGCCCCCCTTGGGGTCATATCATATACATTTAACCCATATATGCCTGCTTTGGGCCATAATAGATTCAAACATATTAATTAATAAGCACAAGTTGTGATTCTTCTTGGCCAATAAGACATGTTAAGTTCATCATGCAAGCATGACAAAGATATGGAAATGCAATTCTCATTGGACCATGATGGTGACAAACATAGAATTGGACACTGGAAAAAATTGCTCTATAACTAGTGTTAACTGGGAATGTTTCCCCAAGCGTCGAAAACATGTTTCCACGCCCCTACACATCCCAAAAACTTGGAAACACCTTTGGAAATGTCCCCCCACATCCCTGTTTGAAGGAAACTCGGGGAAATGCAAAAGGGGTCATTTCTTGGAAAAGGGAAACATTTCCCTTGTAAAAATGGCATCCCCACATTTCCTTCCATCATTTTTTACCAAAAAAATTAAAAATTAAAAATTAAATGATAAAAGGCCACATCTTCCGCTATTTCCCTTCTCTCTAGCTGTGATTTCTCATTTTTTTTAGTCGACTCTCTTTTGTTGCCTATGATATCTCATTTAGCATTTTTGCTATTGCATGGAGGGTTTTCTTGTATGCCTGTTGCCATGACATCCTACAGGTTGTTGCATGGAGGGTTTATTTTATCTCTTGCCACCATGAAAGACTACTGCTTGGAGGGTTTTGTTGTCTTCTTACTATCGTGAAGTTGCTTTTTGGAGGGTTTATCTTATCTCTAGCTACCATGAGGTTGTTTCCTGGAGGGTTTACCCTTCTCTCTTGTTGTTGTGACAGACTACTACGTGGAGGGTTTCATTGGTTGCGACTTGTATTTGCTACCTAGGAGGGTGGGCTCAAATTGCTTGTAGTCGACCTTTAAGCTATCCACTGTTGGATCTTGGCAGGTTTAGGACCGAGGGTTAGATTGTGTGAGGACGCCTAGTGTTGGAGCCACTATTGTAGCCTTGAGGTCACTGTTGGAGGAGTTGTTAGAGCCTTGAGGTAGGGTTACACTTACAGGTTACAACTTAACAAGTCACCAGTTTTTTTTGTTTGAATCAAATGTTAATTAATGTTGCAAATGAATTTTTGACGTGATTCAATCATCAATGAAGATATACCAACCTCAAACCCTTGAGGCAAGTTGTGTCTTAAATTAAACTAAATAAACCCAATACATTAATGTATACCAAAAATGAGTCATTTTGGCAACACCAACAACAATGACTATGATATTGAGGCAGAAAACACAAGGGAAAACAAGATAGTGAATGACCATTTGCATGGATCAACATCTAAAGTCAAATCCGACCCACCAAAATATTTGTCGAAATAGGTGAAGGGGTCATTCAATCCTCAAAAAACCATTCAAATATATGCAACCAAACAAGCAAAAAGATCTTCTAAGGTTGGTGATGGGTCACGTGATTGCAAATGCAATATTTGTGGCCATCCTTGGGTTTGCAGCTATAGTAGGTTTAGGCAACATTTTTTGGGAATTCCAAGTAAAGGAGTAAATGTATGCCTAAAGCCAACAACACTCAAAGATTTGAACTTGTGAGGATGCAAAGGGAAACATATGCAAAAGGAATGTTTTCTAGCAAAAATGTTCCCCCCAACCTAACCCATCACAGTTATGCCTCCACCACCAATTGTTGGAACTTGGAACTGCTTCATCAAAAAAGAAGGGTTCTACATCTCGTTATTGTGCAATAGGTTCCACGTTGACTAGGATGTATAATATTCAAAAATGAGATGACACAGATGATGCCATTGACAAATTTCGTTTTGCTAATGGAATTCCCTTCCATGTTACTCATTCTCCTTGTTATAAGGAAATGGTCCAAACAATTGTAGAAACAAGACCTTCATACCCTCATATGTATCTCTTGGTGAGCACAAGCTAAGAAGAACAATCTTAGTAAGGCGAGTATCAAAAATTAGTGTGCAATAAGAGCATATGTGACAAACATGGGTGAGGGAAAGGTACTTTATTGTTATGGATGAGTGGACAAACATGAATGAGTGCCCACTAATCAACATCATAGTGACATCTATAACAGGTCCATTCTTTCTTAGAGCCATTGATTGTTCTGGAAAGGACAAGGATGTAGCTTTCCAATTTGAGCTTCTTCGAGATGTTCTAGAGGATGTTCATCCTGACAAAATGATGTAGGTTGTGACAGATACAGCAACAGTTTGAAGATTGGTTGGGTTATTAACTTATAATTAATATAAGCATATTTATTGGACTCCTTATTGTGTGCATTCACTCAATGCATTGAAGGACATTGGTAAAATTCAATTGGAGTTGGCGACAGCTGCTACATAGGTGTACATGTTTATCTACAACCACCACACCCCCTCAACCATGTACAAGGCTCACAAGGAAGTAATTCCTCAACTCTGTCCACTAATACTAGATATGCTAGTTATTCTCTTATTGGAGAGGATGATGAAGGTACAAGCACTAGTGTAGCCCTCAGTTGTGAGTCTAGGGTAGGAAATGTGGTCGGAATCCAAAACAAACTTTGGTAAGAAGGTTTCAAGTGTTGGACAATGATTGGTGAGCAAAATGTGGTTATTTTGTGTCATTCTTGGCCCCTATTGTGGAGATCATCTATTACACTGATTCAAATGCTCCTAGTCTCGGAGAAATCTATGAGATTTTGATAGCATGTTGGGTCGTGTGAGGGCGGCCATTCACCAAAGGGATCATTCATTAGACTTCTATACAATCCAGATTCAACCCATAATTCAACATACATGAGACAACATGAACACACTTTTGTGCATGGTAGCGTATGCACTTAACCCAAAATGGTATGTGGAAAGGCCTAGAATAGTTCCTCCAATTGATAATCCTAAAGTAAAGAATGGTTATTGAGATACAATTGGAACGATGTACAATGAGGAGGAAGGGGAAAAACTTCGGATTCAATTTGTTCAGTTTGTAGTTATTAGCAACCCCTTTAACAAGCCCGATGCTCAAGCAAATCGCATAGATCTAGGCACAATGACCTAATAGGTTGGTGGAGGATGCATGGGGATGATGATCCAAAGCTCAAACATCTTACTATTAATGTGTTGTCCCAGAGTGCCAGTTCCTCTATATCAAAGAGAAATTGGTCCAAATATAGCTTCATCTACTCTATCAAGAGGTACATACTTACCTCTATAAGAGAGGAGAAGTTAGTTGTGGGCAGTGCCTTGCCTCTTGAGCATACGAAGACACCCAAGTATTTGAAAGGTCCAGCAACAAGGTGGGATGTTGATCCAAAGGATGATGCACAAGTAGATGAGGGACCTGATGAGATACAACTCAAGTTGGTTGGTGTACCATTTAGCATGATTGGAAATGCAAATAATTTTGATTTAGATAGCAACATTCCGATGGTTGAACCCAATGCCTTCGTGCAACAACTAGATGCAAAGCCTAGTTGGGTGTTACCTTGAACAATGATGCTCATTTGTTGTTTGACATGTTCTATTTCTTTCTACTTTTAGTTTGTTTTTATTTTGAATCTTGATAGACTACTCTTTTAACTTTTGAGTCCTAAGACATTTATAAATTTGAATCTTGATGCATTACACTAAGAGTTCACAGTTTTTAGTTTTCATTTCGCTATTCAATATGGTTGTATTTCTATTTCATTTTATCAATTAGAGCTTGTGTGCGATTGCATTTAGTTTTATTTCACTTCATGTATGTTGTAAACTTGTATTAGTCTTTAGATTATAAAATTAAAAACTTCAATGACTTGTGTTTCAACTTCCAATTTTTATGTATTCTAATCTAAATTTTGTAGCATTTTTCGCAGTGTCCCCTATGTTGTAGACCTCGATGTCCCCTTCGACATTTCCTAAAATTTGTGGAAAACTTCTACATAGGCTGCTCCCACGTATCAAAAACTTGGTCAAACGTTGTCTAAAGCCTTTCTATGTTAAGGACAATTGTGGCAACCATAAGAATGGGTGTTGGAAAGAATTGCTCTAAAACTTAAACCCTTTTATGTTAAGAACATTTCCTTAACAAAATATTTGGAAAAATGAGACCGATCTTCCTAAGATTTATCATTGTGCATTTCATGATATGTATGATGTCCGTCAGTTCCCAAATGAAATCAAATGCGGCATATAACCAAATATAAGGTTAACAGGCTGCACTCAATCATAAAGCTTACAGTTAAATTTTCTTCATACCAGCCAACTTGCCAACTAGATCAGCTACACCATCAATTGGCATCATATAAAACCAAAATATCATATCATCCTCAGTAACAACGCAATGTGCAATGGACTATAAGTAAACTACAGTGAAACAGAAAATTGGTAATTATAGAAAGTGTAAAGCACAGCTGAACTTTTGGGACTCCACCTTGGCTGCAAAATGAAGTGTCTTTACCAATGTCCTGGAGGGGGAGGTTTCACAATTGCAAGCAAGTTTGCATCTATGCCCATTGCCACCATGGTGATTCACCGCCATGTCTCATCTTTCATTTATATTTTGTTTGAAAAACAGTGGAACATAGACTGGTACAAATAGACAAGCAACAATATTTATTACCTTATCTGCAAGCTAAATACATAGATTTGAACCATGTGACAAAGTGGATAATACTGGTTTTCTGGTAATTGATTATAACTGACCAAACTTGACCCAAGAGAAACACTTATTTTGCAAAAAGACATACAAAATAAAGCCATCTAAATAAATTTATGTCCAACAAACCTATTTTTTTCAAATCAGTAACATTTAACAAGAAAAACACAGCTCTAATAGCTAAACTAGTGCCAAGTTCTTTGGCATTATAAGAGCTGGAATAAATCACATTGGTCTCCACTTTAAATATGATGATCCAACTGAGAACAGGTAATAACCTTCCTTCAAATAGGGTTCACTCTTTGACATGGCAGTGGTTGTCATTCAAATGTCATAAAGCTATAGCAATGACGCCTAACTGGGTCATATATGATGTCTTGTCTTGTCTTTGATCACAGAGAAGGCCAAAATCAAGGTTATTGGATCTGCCCCTAAGAGCCAAACTCACCTGGATCCGTTTCATTCCTGGTGCAAGAGATTCACAGATCAAGGAAGAAATCATTGGTGATTGGAATCACAGATGTTCCAGAACTCAGAAACACTTCCAAACCAAGGGAAACATAACCATTTTAGAAAAACTTTCCCAGGCAGTGACCTGCAGCCATAAAAAACACATTTTGATTTGTGTATTTTTTTGCATTTTCGAATTATTTATATATATATATATATATA
>LPNX010320530.1:56196-80808 GCA_001517045.1 Pseudotsuga menziesii
ATGAAATATTTTGCATTTTTTAATGCTTGCCGATTTTTTGCCGAGTCATTCAACTTTTTTTTTGCAGTCTGATATTTTGACCCCCACTGAGTTATTCTCAAGGTTGATTTTTCCAACACTAATCCCCACACACATAGGAGACATCCTTAAT
The DNA here is from genome assembly GCA_001517045.1 of Pseudotsuga menziesii. Classification (NCBI taxonomy): domain Eukaryota; kingdom Viridiplantae; phylum Streptophyta; class Pinopsida; order Pinales; family Pinaceae; genus Pseudotsuga; species Pseudotsuga menziesii. The sequence continues at coordinate 56,348 of LPNX010320530.1, forward strand.
CTTTAAAACCTGCCCCCCACACACCCGCCCTTGTACCCATATTCTAGTTACATTGGCCAAACCATATTAAAGCCAACAAATTTCTGCTCAATAATTTCTGTTCCTCTTCCTGTTTCACTGGATGCTCCATGTCATATGAATTATAAATTCTAGTAACATTGATCAAACCATATTAAAGCTAACAAATTTCTGCTCAATCATTTATGTTCCTCTTCCTGTTTCACTGGATGCTCCATGTCATATGAATTTATAAATTCTAGTAACATTGACCAAAGTTCAAACCATATTAAAGCTAACAAATTTCTGCTCAATAGTTTCTGTTCCTCTTCCCGTTTCACTGGATGCTCCATGCCATATGAATTTATAATATATTAATGCGTTTGAAAATTTCCCGAGCTGCAATCAAGTTGCCACAAATATCGGATATTTTAGGTATTATCTTTAGGAAACACCAGTAGTTCTCAAATGAGGCTTTCCCCTTCTACCAAAATAAACCTCCAAAGCATGTCACTCATATAGACAATCTGGTGTGCCCAGGACAAACAGTGGATTTGATGTAGAAGCAACAAGTGGCCAATTATAGATATGTATACAGATAGAAAAGGCGAAACAAAAAGCAAAGCAGGCTCAATGATAAAAGATGCTGGGTCTTCAAATCCAAGGAAAGACTTACACATACATGGAAAGAAAATGGATAGTCAAAACCTGCCTCAATCTCAAAATAAACTATTTTGATTCAATAACGTTTTTGTAAATGACCAAACTGTCTAATGCTTGTACATTGTATATAGCCTTCAAAAGTGGTTATTGCTTTCAGCTTACACCAATTCATTTATAAATTATGATCTAACGGAATATCAAACTTACATTTTTAAATTTTTTGCAATAATGTAATTGACACGACTCAGAATCAATAACAGACTTTTGGAAGAATTTGTCACAAGCATAATTGCAATCTTATGTGAGCTGATAAAACATTTTCCTTCCTTTCTTCAGTTGAAAAATTATATCAAGAAATTATCCGTTATGATAATGTTTGGACCAAGATATCAAGTCAATCTATGCAACTGAAAAGCCTATTCCTATTGAATGATCGTAATGGCAGAAATAGGAAAGTCTTGTCTCATGCTTTGCATAATTGTTTACTTTCTGCTCATTTATATCTAAAAACTAAAGAAATTAATTGAGATATTTGTGAAATTTGAGCCCAAAGTAGCCAATTCCATGTAGCTATCTATAATCAATATCCAAGAACCAGCCTAAGTTGGAGATCCTTGTTCCTCGACTTGCATATTTGTTCCATGCTTGAATCTGAAAATGGTTGGTAAAATAATTGAATTTACATGAAGATCGTGAAAAATTAAAACCACCACAATAATCTCGACAAAGATGATTGAGATAAAAGGTTGGCTACAAATTCAGATGTCACTCACTGAGACTGATCTGAGGCATAGACCTAAGGAATATATGAAGTATGAACATCCCATTATAGAAATCTCAAGGCACCAAGAATAGCACACGAGTTTGGGTGACTATGCACATGCCTGTAAGCTCTGGAAAACATAAAATAGCAATTTGCTTTTTGCAAATTTCAATTTCTAAGAAAACATGAACAGCGTGTCAAATCCTCTCTGCCATGAGGAACATTTCTGAAGATGTCTAAGGAACACTTTGTTTAACTGAACCTGTTAAGTCAATGTTTATCTAAACAAAGTCCCTTGATTGGATTAAGGTAGCAACAGATTTGACCAGAGCTGTAGTTGCCTCAAGTGAAGAAAGTAATTGTATGAATGTCCACAAATGACCAAATTAGATCAAAGAGACTCAACAGTTAAGGAAGCTACAATAATGATGGGGTGTAACTAAGGCATCTCCGATCTAGATTAGTATAAGGACTAAAAGTTAAAACAATATAGTAATATAAAGGGGTAATCCAAAATAGATAAAACCTAGACAATGAAGTAGAGGCCTACCTTGTGTGAGGAGAAAATAAGGGAAGAACAAGCACTACTGTGGCAGAAAGGGTTGGCCAGATCATGAGAAAAAGGCCAGTTGTGAAACTTGTGAAATCTAAAGTTTATTGCTAGCAAAACCACAAACTGAAACCAAGAACAATGAAATAGGAAATGAGAAGCATAATTTTCTAATCACATTACCTGCCAACTGTTGTGAAGTGGGTAACATGAGACATATACCATTATAATAAGAAAACACTTCCAAAAAAGGGTCCAACCAGTAGTATTTATCATTATTATAAGCTGAGCTTCAGCGTTTATGTTGTTCGATGAAGTGTAAAAGAAGTGAAAATGTAGATTGGTACAAGATCAGAGTTGACTGGTATGAACCAGATTACCCAAAGTAGCCAAAGAAACACAGAATACACCAAATAAAAAAGAGCACATATAACTACAAAGTACAATAATGATGATGAGTTGCACAGCAAACGCAAAGGACTAGCTGTAAAATCTATCTAATCTAATGTTTGCTGCTAACAGAACCCAAATTGAAACCAAGAACAATGAAATATGAAATCAGGAGGATAATATTCCATTCACATTACCTGCCCATTGTTGTGAAGTGGCCAACACGAGATATATACTGTTATAATGATACAGTAAACTCTCCCTTCCCCAAAAGGGTTCGATCTGTAGCTTTTGCAGGCATTCAACTTTCAAGTAGACAGAACAATAATAACAGTAGAACAGACAAAATGAAAAAAAGTCTGAATAACATAAATTATTGTGATAAAGGCAGATAATCTGAGCTTCAACTTTCATGCTGCTTGTAGAAATGGAACTATTAAAAAGTAAAAGAAGTGAAATATATGGATTGATACAAGATCGGAGTTGAGTGGTATGAACCAGATTACCCAAATTAGCTAGCTAAAGAAACGTTGAATACACCAAATAAAGGTCAGAAGCATACCTCCAAAGTACAATTATGATGATGAGTTGCACAGCAATCCCAAAGGAAGAGTTGTTGTGAAATATATCAGATCTAAAGTTTATTACTAGCAGAACCACAAATTGAAACCAAGAACAATGAAATATCAATTCAGGACCATAATATTCCACTCACATTACCGGCCAATAGTTGTGAAGTGGCCAACACAAGATATTTACCATTATATTGACACAGTAAAGTCTAAACCGTCCTAAAAAAGGGTTCAAACTGTAGTATTTGAAGACGTTGCAGCAGCCAACACAACAATAATAACCAGAACATTTAATGAATAAAAGTCTTAATAGCCTAAATTACAGTGGAATGAATGCAGATAAGCTGAGCTTCAATGATTAAGCCACTGGCAGAAATGAAGAGTGAAAGAAGTGAATATGTGGATTGGTACAAAATCAGAGTTAAGTAGTATGAATCAGGTTACCCAAAATGGCCCAAGAAAACAGTGTATGCCAAATATAGATTTTCTATACAACAAAATATGATAATGAAGATGATGAGATGCACCTCTGAGGTGTACCTCAATCCCAAACAAATCTGAGAATAACTCCAAATAACCGCTAAAGGTAACAATATCAAATATATTGTCTGTGTCGTCTAAAGCCTCATTTGGGATCCGAAGGATTAGAAGCTGAATGCGACCTCTTCTTTCTTTTGGTGTGGAGTTTAGCCAGCTCTAGAACTAGCTTGGTGAACATCTCCATCTTGGCGATCTCGATTCTGGCATACACCTCAGAAAATCCGACAAGAGCATCGGCCAATGATTGTATAGGGTTAGTTGACTTGCCTTTGCGTTTCTGTTTCTTCGAAACAGAAGGGGAGTTTGAGGCAGAAGACTTCTTTCGCTTGGGAGGAGGTTGCTTTTCAGGCGACGAGGAGTCCTGGAAATCCAATCTGCGATTATTCTTAGAGCTGTAAGAGCAGACATTGTTAAGAATGTCATCCAACGAGCAGTCGGCACCGCCGGTATTGTCGTCTAAACCCTTACCTCTGTCGGCACCACCGAAGACCGACAGAACCATGTCCGACATCGACATGGACATCGACATCGGTGGCGGCGGCGGCATGCTCTCGCCAGCGAATCCCTCCGGCAGCTCGCAGTCGACTCCCTGGTTGAGCTCGAAGGACGACTGGCAAGCTTCGAGAAGACTCGTCGCTTTGTCAGATCCCGTGGCCGTGGCCGTGGCCATGGCCATAATCTCGTCAAGCTTGTGGAAGAAGGACCAGTGGACGGAGCTGGGCCCTCTGTTGGCAGCGCGGCGCTTCTCGAGCTTGTAGCGGCGCTTGAGATTCTCGACCTTGTCGCGGCACTGCTTCATGGTCTTCGGAGCAATGTTGGAGGCATCGCAGTGGGCGTTTACAGATCGCACGATGTCGTCCCAGTCCTTGATCTTGAGGTAGCCTTTGATGGTGGCGCACTTCTCTCCGTAGCTCTCCAGCAACCTTGACACTGTCGACGGGTGCCATTCGCACCGGGATACTGACGATGTCGATCCGCCCACCAGGGCCCCTCCCTTTCCATACTCTTCTTCGTCCTCGCTCACGCTACCCATTTGCCCGAACCCTCCCCGACACCACTCCACTGGATCCGACACTTACAGGGCGTGGACGACTCGATTCGACTTTACGTCAGGGAGAAAGGATCCAATGTCGGACAACCCACAACTTCGGAGGTCAAAATTGCATTGTAATGGGATGTGTGGCTGGATAAGGGCCCTTCACAAAGGGATCAGCGTGGATATGGAATTCTTCCATGAGGGATGTCATTAGAACCTCATTTTTGTTATTTTGTTTTCCACAAAAAGAAATGCTAAGATGTACAAGTGCAGCAAATTGATATGATGGTCAGTAAATATTTTTGGCCGATGTGTTTGTAAAATGCACCAATCAATTTTGTGAATCATATATATATTATGGGTTTTTATAAAAGTTTGGACTTTTTATCTAAGTAATGTTCATAATTGCATATTATGGGAGTGTGCTAAAGTTTAGAGGATTTGCATATTTTTTAGCCAGTAACAACAGGATTTGTTGTTGAAAATACAATTTTCATTTTTGAAATTGCAATTTTGATTGTAAAATGGATTTAGGGCTCTCGATTATCCTCGAAGCTTTCAAATTATGCAATTTCAACCACTTAAATAACTACCATTTCCACCTGATTTTGGCTGGAAAATACACTAGATTTTTTGGTGTAAATGGTATAAAGAGCTTACACCTTTATCATGATATTTGTTATATATTATATAAGTAATGAAAATTATATTAGAGTCTTGTATGTGTAGAATGTAGGATTGGCTTTTGAGTAAGATCTAAAACTGCTTTTGATTGGTTAACAGCGTATCTTTCTCGGATGTAAGAAATAGCTTAACGATCCAAGAGTCAAAGGCATCTAGCAAGAGTGTAAGTCTGCCCCTTTACAGACCAAGAACGGATTATTTCAGATGGCATGGTTTTCATTGATTAATGGTAATGAGTCAACTCGCATTTGTAGATAGGAAGCTCATTGTCAATTTGACAACTAAATTATGATAGGTTGAATTGACTACTAAATTATGATAGGTTTTTCCATCTTTTGAATAAATAAATAAATGTAGGATGTAAGGAAGAAGAAAAAAATTTCCATCTTTATACCCTTTTTTTAAGTTGGGATTTATATCTTCTCAAAGTCTTTTTCCCCATTACCAAAATTGTGTATCTATGAGGATCAAGCCTTTAGATTTGGAGTTAATGGATTATCGCTCTTTAGACATTGGTACATCGAGGACTCATAAATAAAATATCTTGGACACCATTCATTGGGAACCAACATTGGACCTATAGGGGAAACTCCTATTAATTAACAACCAAAACAAAATACATCTAACAAGGAAGCAATAAACAAACTTTCAAGAAAACAAGGAAACAACATTGATCCACTCATTCTCATTATGATTTATGGATATTTACAATAAGGACAATTGCATGCCTTAGTGGTTCTCTCGACATTGGCATCACACAATGCAACATTGCATCATACCAATTTTCTTTCTTCTTTCTCTTTGTTTTCTCCCATCCCTCTTCTTGCTCTCACCTTCTCTCTCAATGGCAACCAACCCAATCTCCTTTTCCCACATTATATTTACAAGATGCACACATTGATATCCAGTGATGATTTCTTAACTGACAATTTGGCTTCCATGTGTCAATTCATCTACCTTGCATGTTACCTCCATAGCGTTGGTCTCCTTTCATTATTTTGCACATTATACTTGCTTCTTTCTATATGTTGTCTTCAAGTCTTTACTCCACACATTATTATGGGCCTTACATTGTGTGTCGCTACGCTCTACACTAATAGCATCATTCCATGCAACTTTATCATTCCTACATTGATCCTTCACCCTAGTATATTCTCAAAGAACTTGCCCAAAGCTCTTTCCTCCTCTTGCACCCTTGTTTTTGTAACATCAAACTGTCAACATTTTTTAGTTTTGTTGCACCACTATCTTCACCTTCGGGGCAACCATTCGTGTTGCTACACATGATGCCCATGTATCACATTTTATAATTTCGAGGGTATGTCCATTTTTTAGACATGCATACCCCTTAGTACCCCCCGTACTTGAGAAGTGAGGCCAACACAATATCATAAATTCAAGGGCATGTCCATTTTTAGACACTCATACCCCTTTAGTACTTGAGAAGTGAGACCCCATAATGAGGCACAATATCATAGATTTGAGGGTATGTCCATCTTTTAGACATCCATACCCCAGTACTTAAGAAGTGAGGCCCCATAAAGGTTTCATGAGGTTTGGTTCTCATCACACATATTAAATCTATGATATTCTGTAGCACACAAGCTTTACTACTTGTTTGTAAACCACCCAGTACTCATGTCGAATCCAACTTTTGTGTATCACAAGTCACTATGCTAGCACAAACATAAACTTCCAAACCACCATTCTATACGATTCACACAAATTAAATCCTCGATTCACATAACTTGAAAACTTCAGCAATGAGTGCTATAAATAGTGGATGTGTCATATCACCGCACTAAGGCTTTGGAGCAGTCAAACATCATCTTCCTTATTAGGGCATAAAAACAGAAGCAACATACACGATGCGATAAACCATCAACTGTGTAATGATCATATTGAAATGATTAGTGCTAAGACAAAGATGGTTCCAAAGCCTTGTACATTCTTTCTTCCTATGCGTTCTTTCTCAAATGGAATTTTCTTGACTTGCTTCTAGGGAATTCTTATCTAGATTGCAAAACAATATGCGTTCTTTCTCAAATGGAATTTCTTGACATGCTTCTAGGGAATTCTTATCTAGATTGCAAAACAATCATAAATATGCATGTACTTCCCTACATCAACGGAGAAAAAGACATGTAAGTAGATTGACATCGGGATTGATGTATCATTTATTCACATCTTATTACATCTTTCTAACGTAGAGGTTTATGTAATTTCATTTCTATTAATAAAACATAGATTATTCTACTTGAAGTTGTTGATTTCATGGAGCTAATAGTACAACATAACAAAGAGAAACTAGATAGAAACTTAGTAAACAATATACATTAATCAAATTGGCATACAAGTATCAATACAACTCAAAAGACTTTGGCCTCTTCTTTAATTTACCAGTTTTGGTGGGAATCCTCCATGCCAAATTTGTTCTTCCTTGTCTACTTTGCAAGTTCCCTTGCACTACATATGACACTTTCTCTTACAATCTATGATACCTCACTTCGATTGTGTCATCAATTTATTTCATATTCATTTCTCACATGAAAATTAATACATGTTAAGATTCATCACATTTATTTGTTCTTGTGCCTTGGACTCACAAGACATAAGTGACACTATAAAAGCCACTCCCTCATTTTCATGTGTTGGATTTTTTCCTTATTTCCTCTACTGTACATGTTCCCCCCAGTAAATATGACATTTTCTCTCACTTCATGACAACTCACTTTGTTTATGTCATTCATGATTTTCATATTCATCTCTCACACATTAGATTTAATACATATTTAAGTTCAGCACATTTATTTCTTGCGACTTAGATTCACATGAGATAAGTGACACCGAAAAAGCCACTCTCTTTTATAATGTGTTGATTTCTTTTGTTATTTTGAATTTCCACAACGATTTTAGTGCTTCCAAATCTAGTTTTTCTTATTATAACAATAGGTATTTAATCATGAATAAGTGGAATGATAGAAATATAATTCCAATATAAACATAATTATTTTTCATTTTTTTAGTCATATATATAAAATACCAAATATATAAAAGATAGCTACTTTTTTTTGAAGCACCGAGTTAAAAGCTATTTTATAAATATATGACCTTCATAAGCATATGATGTTGGATTGATATGGCCCCAATATACATCTTATATACTCTCATTAGGATTTTTTCAAGTGTAATAATATGCATATATACTAATTTCTCAGCATTTCTTGTGTGAGCCTTAATTTTGACCAACCTACTAATTAAATGTTTAATTATACAGAATGCCGGCATACTAATTAAATGTTTAATTATACAGAATGCCCGCATATTAGGTTAAAGGGCACACACTATTATGCTTCTTCCTATGAGACCTATTTATAAAATCTTTGTAGATTGAAATCACATTGTCGCTTTTGTCTTTCTAGGTATTTGGTCCTCCAAAAAATGTCTTTATTGGTCCTCTATAAGATATCTTTATTGGTATTGCCCAATGATAATATGACATCATGTATCTACCTTTCTCTTAAAATCATATGTCCATAGCTTAGTCATTTTATTCTCTTATTTTAACTGTTGATTATTAAAAGTATCCTATCGTGTAATTATCCTATTTTGATCACACCAATGTCTATTATCTTGCAAAATGTGGATGAAAACATGAACCATATTTTGATCACACCAATGTCTATTATCTTGCAAAATGTGGTTGAAAACATGAACCATTCTATCTTGATTGTGGACTTTAAGATTATTGAAGATGTTGACAAGGTTTTGTAGCTTTTACCTCTTTGCTTTCATACTCATCTTCCATCTTCCCTTTTTAACAATACAATACCCAATGCTATCTTCTATGGTTGTTCCTGACTTTAGAAAGAGTGTATTCTTATGTTCTCCTTTGGTTTTCTTAGTTTCTATTTTGGATTTTACTTTCTGTAATTAAAGATACATTTGGTAATGTTTCTTATGGCCTCCTTATTTTACTCCTTCCTTTTCTTTTAAAATCTGAAGTGCGAATACCATCCATCAATCTTTTTCATATAAGCATTTCTAATTAACCTTCTCTACATTTTTAATTAATCTTCTCTACATTAAGATTTCTTTAATCTTGTTAACCTTATCTGCATCCAGGGTTTCTTCAATCTTGTTACCAATCGCTGCTTCAATTTTTCTAGTGGTCTTTTCTTTTCTGATTGTCCATGATTGGAACATATTTCAATGGAGGAGTGTAGATTAAGTTCTGGTTGACTTTAACCTAAAGTTGCATCGGAGTTGTCACATCTTAGCCAATGGTAAAGCCCACTTTGACTGAAATTAAGCCACAAAGAAAAAAACTGCACACAGTATCCAGACATGGTAAATTAGGGTTTTCAATAAGAAATAAATTTATAGATGCAAGAGAGAACTACAAAGAGAGAACTTCAATTTTCGGTAGATTTTTCAATAGGCAATTTTGAGAGAAAAAAATTTAAAAAACAACTCTTCTCTTTCTTTTATTGTCATTATTTTCCTTTGTTTGTTAACTCATTCATTCATCTTCCCCTCTCTCTGTAGATGAGTGGTAGCCATTGATCTTAATTTTTCACCCTCTACCATCCATGTCTCCTTATTGTGCTAGGCAAATATGTGACAAAGAACAAATATATTTGGTCTTTTGTTTATAGAAACAAGCCAAAATAAGCTTACAATAACCTACAATAGGTTGAATTCCATGAGAGTAGTGTTGCATTTTCTTTTGGGTACATAGATGTGAACTACAGGGTTTTTACCATTTTCCCACTGGCCGAGGAGGTGATTTGGAACATGTCATGACCTGTTAGAACCAAACACTCTAACACACAACTAGTGCAAAACTCTCAAGCCATGGAGTTATGTTTGAGCTCCACGCCTTGTCAACGTCAAATTAAAATCAGAATTTAAACAACAGACAGCAGATAACAAGTATCGAGTTCAACGCATTTACTGTTTGTATATAAAATATGATTAAGTGGTGAGTTGATTTCAGAAATGAAAATGGATAAGGTATTGTGACTTGAACAATAATTTTATCTTCTGTAGTTATGTTTCCAAATTTTCGGTGTTCATATTTTCATCTCTCTTTTTGTTCATATTTTCGTAAAAACTCAGTTGTTTTGGGTTGTTTCAAAACTGAGGTACAATTGATTTGTGCATTTTAGTTCCTTCACATTCTTTCACACTATTTACACAATCTTGTGCAAATAGTTTGCCCAAGTAATTGGACATTTGGAAATAGATATAATTATAAGAGCATTTTGAAGTCTCTTGCTTTGGAAAACCAAAAAGAAAGTAAAATTAAAGCATTTCACGCTAAAACCCAATTCATGGTAACAAAATGGATGACAGATCAGTAGTATCCAAAAGAAGCTTACATAGAATGATAGAAATGACTATCATGATATTCAAACATTTGTTACAGAGAGCTCTGGTGGCAAAATGTAAACATATGAATATTACAATGCCAAAACAATCAACTACAGTGTCCAGACATGGTAAATTAGGGTTTTCAATAAGAAGTAAATTTATAGATGCAAGATATAGGAAGTTAAACATGAAAGAAATAATTTATAGGCAACTTAAACAGTGTGTGTGTGGTGTCCCTCTAGTATATCATACAAATTGTGGCATGAGATTTTGAAGGGTCATACATGTGCTGAACGAAATTGAGGGTGGGCATGTAAAAAGCTATTTAGGATTCATGCAGGATTAGTAATTTATAGAGATATTTAGTATTTCTTATGTTTATTTCTACAGGTTGTTTAAGATAGAACTAAAGGTCATTATGGTCAGGAATATGACGAACGTGCAGTTCTCTGTTGTATGTATCCTGTATGTGGACAACTTAAGCATACATGTATAATGTGTATTATAAAATAATCTAGCTGTTGATTGAATGCAATGTACGCAATCACCTCCAAACAAACAAGCAGCCACCAAGAAAGGAATATAGAATCTGACACAATCTAGCCTTAAATTTTTGCCATATTCAGGAGTTATCTGATTTTGAGTTTACTTTTTGTGTCATCTTTCTTTTCAAGGAAGCCTGACGCCAACTCTCAATAGCTTTCTCTGTGGATGCTTTTGCGTCAACAATCTCCTTGTTCGTATACTTATGTTCAACGATGCCTAGAGGACCAGGCTGCAGAACATTGATTACAGTTTCCACATCCCGTTCCAACTGCCTGAACAGCATAGAAAATAGTGTTACTGTCGGAAACCTGAATATCCCTTCAATGTACGTGAAGAAGTTAAAAGTAAATCTAATATCACCACAACACAGATGCAAACCATCATTCAAGTCCCTGGCCTCTAACTCCAAGGGAGGAAAGTGGATATCATAGTCAGTACATAGGCTTGGTAAAATGGACCCAATGCAAATGACTAGTACACCTAGTGAAAAAATAAGAGCAAATACGGTAAAACACATCAGCACAAGATTGATAATACTTATAGATAGAATATTCATAGTGATTCTTATAGAATATATGATGTCATAAGAATTAATATTCCATAAGAAATTTGTAATGATTAGGATCTTGAGACCTGCAGAGGAAATAATATAACACTGGCAAATTGTCACATAAGCTTATGTTTAATACTAATATGCCAGGGTACCTGGATGCAGGGACAAGGACAGAGGTGGGTGCACGGATTGGGACACCATCTTTGGAAATCAGAATGCAAGGGCATGTGGGGGTGCATCACATAAAATTTTCAATATGTAAAAAATGGTAAAATTTTAAAACTAACAAAAATTTATCTCAAATAGTCAACTTAAAACTTGAAATAATATGATTTATTATTATAAGACTCAAGTGAGTGAGAGGATTGGTTGACATGATGGAAAAAATGGAATGGAACCTTTTTTTTTTAACTCATAAAAACTGAATGTGAAAATTCGTTTTTGATCCTGGCTCACTAAGCAAAGTAAATATGATTTAACTGATTGCTGCTGCTGCCGCCTTAGTCAATAATCTGCTACTGCTACTGATGTCAGCATTTATTAATTTGAGCTTTTGAAGCATCCCCAACAACAAAGGTTTGATATATTGCAGCCTAAAATTTACATCGTTATATGTAGGGAACAAATATCTACTTGCAGAAGTAATCACCTATAGCTGAAGCTGTGTCCACAAACAGATATTGCCTCAGGTACAGGTAGCCATTTGCTTAACTGTCTGGCACATCAACTATGGTCTGAATTTAAATTATACTAAAGAACTATTGGGCAAAGAGAACTACAGTATATGAGAGCTTAACAAGCCAACAGGAGAATAAGAAGGTGCTCCACATATTAGACACCTTTTGGAAGCCATTGAATGCTATTAGTTAAATGGCTCCACATCAATTGGGTACAATAAAGGGAGGTAATGTATAGTTGTATGTCGACCAGCAGGGTATATACGGCAATGTAAATTTAAACCCCCTTAGTTTCTTATCATTCATTTTTAATTTCTTATCTCATGTATGAACACTTAACTCGCATTTTTGGGGGTCTGGGCATAAAATAAGAGAGCATCCTTCTATTGCGTCATTGTGCTTCAATGACCACGGCTTATTTGAGTGGTACAAGTGAATTTTTAGGAAATGGTGACAATTGTGATACTGCATCTTACAATGTTATGCAGCCTATTCCTTGTATTCAGCCAATAATTATTACAATGACTGACCTGCAAGGTCAAACTGCGTTTATGATTGTGGACTAGCCTATACTACTATGATCATTGCATTTATGATGCCCTTAATAGGGAAAGACTGATCTGCAGCCAAGACCAGAACCAGAATCAGTCTTTGACTGAGGATCATTTGCATTCTGGTACTCTCTTCCAAAAATCACAGGGACTAGTATGACTGTATGAGTTTCTTAACTGAAACGCTCACCAATATCTGAATGGGATATTGCTGGTTTATTTTTAAGTTGTGTTTTATGGTTGGTAGCATGAATGGCACATGTTGCACTGGAAGAAAAATGCCCTGGGATGATATCTGTTGACTTGCAACTTGCAATGCATTGCAGACAATAGGGTTAGGGCAAGGTCCATGCCAATCACACGGAAATCTAGTTGTTGGAAACAGTAGCTACAGGATTTACATGTATGCAAGATTAAATGATTCATGGGAGTATATCAGAATCACTACAAGGATCAGGTGCGGCAGCTGTCCAAAATTTGGGGTTTGCGGCCTTCAACTCAACCAATGACTCTATCAAATACATAAAATATTCAAATTTAAATTAAAAATATATATGCATGTGAATCTGTCCACACCCAATGTAATGTATGCACATCCATGTCTACCAGGAAATGTCCTGAACAGAAATAATGAATTTAGTCCCTTCATGCTATAGGGAACCTTTATAACCACAGCATCAAGCTAGTCATTATGCCTCTCTAGCACCAATTATATTTTTGAAGAGATTTTGACTGAATAATTTTAGGAAGCATAAATGAAATGGTTTGGTAAGACAAAATAGCTAATGAGAAAGATCAATATCAAGGCATGCAGAAATCACGAAATTTCTAATGTCTGTATTAAATGGTTTGGTAAGACAAAATAGCTAATGAGAAAGATCAATATCAAGGCATGCAGAAATCGCAAAATTTCTAATGTCTGTTTTGTGGAAATACTCGACAAAATTAAAATACAAATCTATGAAAATCTTGAAGCTAGTGGCTTTCGGCATATGTAATGCAAAAATAAACAATGATACAACTAAGTGAACGAGATGTCCACCCTTCCATCTTTCAATGGGTACGTAATAAAAACAAAAGTTCAAATAATTACATGGACTCGTCAAATATTGAAGTAGTCAGTGTCTAAGAGACACCTAATGCAAATAAGTTATAACGAATGCTAACTCAACGATACCAACTGGCCCAATCATGAATCCACCAGTTTCCATTTACAACCTACAGCATGCCAATAGGCATCTGAGTCAGCATAGTAGGCGTCGAAGTCAGCAAATCTTGAAGTTTCTCATTTCTCAGAGACTAGTGTAGGCAACTAAGTCAGCAAACACAAACCTGACTAAGTCATGTCGAACTTGCTGAGTCATTGATTTTTGGCTAGCTCGACCAAGCCAACAACCCATTCAGACTAGTTTTGGTCTAAAAGCTAAGTCACCTGACATGAGGACATGGGACATAGAGGACACGGCAACCCCAGAAACAGGAGAAGGGAGACAAGGTTATATATATATATATATATATATATATATATATATATATATATATATATGTGTGNAAAATATTGATACAACTAGCTACTAACTACATGTAAGTTTGTAACATTAATGATGATCAAACACAAGAAATTAGAATATTCAATACACGTCATAAAATAGAAGTTTAAAACTTAGAATTTGAACCATAAATTGCAGTTTTATCATTAAGTCATCATATGTGATCAAAATCAAGCAATAGTCTGCATTACATAGTTTAAAATACTGAGTCACTAATAGTAAGATACTATAAGTCATCATATGTGATCAAAATCAAGCAATAGTCTGCATTACATAGTTTAAAATACTGAGTCACTAATAGTAAGATACTATAGGTGAGAATGCCAATGGCAAATACAAAATAGGGTAGAATATAGATACTAGAACTATAGATGAAAGAATGTTATAGCTTGAAGTCGTCACTGTTAGGACTCAATAGTCCTCATATGTGTCAGCATCATCAAAATCATCATCACTGCCATTGCTATCTCCTCCATCCTCTTCCTCCTCGACTATTGTATCCAATATGAGATCTACATCTGCTAGTTTGGAGGATGCCCCCTCTAGAGGATCACCATCATCAAAAGTAATCGGTTCTAGCACCAGTTCATTAAAATCCAAGTTGGCTAATGCCAACTCAACACTGTTGTCCAAACCCGTATCATCAGGAAACACTTCCCACATCTTTTTCTTTCCCTTCAACACTCCTCCCTTTGCCTATAAATACAATGGAAGTTGAAGTGCACATATACCATTGTATTTGCCCTGGACTGCATATAACATTGTAGGATCAACATGCATCTAGTCTAGTACACTAACAAACCCTAGAGTGCACATATATCATTGTATATTTTGGGGCCACAGATGTTAGACATGTGGGATACATTGGGGTGTGTGTCTAACACAAGACACGTACCAAACACGTGGGATACAGACACAAGGGGGGTGGGGGGCATGTCTTGTTATGAAGTCTAAAACTAAATAGACTCAACCGAGTCGAGTTGACTTGGCCAATTTTAAAAACATTGGTTTCCACCCTCCACATCCTCCAATGAAACAATATCTAAGCCAAACCCCAATTGATCATAAGAAACACTGTCAAAATCTTGGCCAAAAGAACTGCTAATAGCAACATGGTCACTAACAAAAGAAGCCACAAAAGCTCACACAATTGACCTGTGCAGCCCTATCACATGCTCATCTGAAAAAGGATTGTTCAAAGAAAATCCCAGATAGAGGTGAGCCACAAAAAATTCAGGGGTATCCAAATCCCTTATGTCGGGATTCACATCCCACAGCTTTGAAGGCCCATCATTATAATCAGTGATCACTCTTCAATTGAGATATAAGGAAAAGATTTGTGCACATGTAAACAAGATCTACTGCCTTTGTTGATACAAGTCCATTTTTCTTTACAAAATGGAAGAACACATAAGTTCTCTAGTTTCTTTCTATTGCTGAAGAGTTGACAACCCATGAAAGAACTCAAGATGCAAGCACCTACAGCTCCAGAGCTCCAAAACCATAATATTTTCATCATGAAATAAGACAAGGGAGGGCACTGTCTTTTGTGCTAAATTTGGCACTCGTTCTTGTGATTGATTTAGAAATTGGATAAAATTGGCAAGGGGGGCACTGTATTGGCTTAGATTGGCAAGTGTTATTGAAGGGAGCACTCATCCTCTCAAAGATATCATCGCTTCTATTTCCATCAAGTTTCACATGGCATGGGGTCAGATGTCCTCGGTAGACTGAAACTACCATTGAAGATGCTTTTGTCATCCATACGAAGTTTCCAAATTCAGTCTTCAGGAACAGATCTTTCATGGTAAAAGGGGTTTCAGGAAGGCAGACTAGGAATTGGCGTCTTCAATCTTATAGCTTCCATTATTCTTCTAGTTCTCTTGCTCTGCTATTATTCTTCTGTTTTGTTTCTAAGTCATAGAAATGGAATCAGGGCCTCTAGTTGGTCAAATCTCATGTTAGCCTCAGTGATTGTATCATCAAGTTGATGCAAGGATAAGGATCCTAAGTCCAGATGCTTTAATCGCCTTATGTCTTTTGAAAGAATTTGGTCTTGATCCGAAATTGATCAGAACTTATTACTTAGCAACTCTGGTTAATAAAGGAGAAGACCAATGACCTTTTGTGGCCAATTTGGCAATTCTGGTTGTATTTAAGAATTATTTATTTGCTCAATATCATTTGCACCGAAAGCAATTAAATCAACAAGATTCAGTTCTATGCCTCGTTGGTTTTCTTCTCTTCCACTCCATGCCAACTGGATTAGGCACCAGTGACAATAAAATTGAGTTTATTTGAAGAGATACTAATTTTAACATTTAATTTGCTGTTTAAGAGCATATATTGCAGATCTGCAAGCCCTAAGTTGCATTTGAGATTTTTGCTTTGTGATATGAGCATCCACATTTGGAGAAAATTATTGCAGAATGAGAAATATTTATAATTTTACGCAGATCTGAAGTGGTTAAGTATTTAAGTTTGGATATTCAGGATCAGATCTACTGGAGATACCCCCCTCAATTCAGAGAAGCACTGATACAGAAGTGAGATAAATCATGTTGGTGACAAGGGCACTTTTTGTAAACTGTCCATTTGGGATCCCTCAGATTTCTCAGGGGACAATTCTAAGTGATAACACTACCACTACCTTAAAATCCTAGCTACCAATCTCATTATCATAGGACTTCAGTTCATATTCATGATCCTTTTATTGTCATTAATAAGAAAAAAAATTGACATAATATCTTTTAGCCACAAGAAGACAGCCGGGTCAGTGAAAGTCAGCTAGTGCTCTAGCCCTCACGAGCGTTCGATTCCTCAAAGAAGTGATCAGCAAACTCCCACAAGGTGGGCGTTAATTAGAGGGAACCATCATTGTTATTGAGTTAGGTTGGGTGGTACATACCCCGATAAAGTGTATTGAAGTGCCAGATTTTGAAAATCCAATTGATGCCAAATAATTCATCATAGGAAGCTTTCTTGAGTTTCCATAATATCTTTTAAGGCAGCTGCCATTCATCAAACCTGGCTATTTGAACCAAGTACATTCCCACAATTTAGAATCTCTATAATTCGAATAGGGTCTTGACCACCTCATGTTTAGTTTCCTAGATGAGTCCAAAATTAGTTATCATGTAGTCAGACAATGACACCTTCCTAGAAACTTGTTTGCCAAAATCGTTTTGCCTTGTATTTAAAATTTTGTCTAGGCCATCTCATTACTTTGTTGGTAATTTCAACTAACTGTTTGGGAGTGGATAGTAAAGGGATGTCTTCCTTTGGATAACCATGAATAGGATTTTATAGGAAATAACTGTATTTATCACACTACTGCTTTGTGTGCAAGCAAATGAAGAACGGAGGCAAACACACACAAAGCAGTAACAGAATTAAAAGTCAATCCCCATACACAACACCCACATGAGACGCCAACCAAGGCCTAAAAAGAAAAAGAATTTGATAACCCTAGAAACACTGTTCCACAGGGACACATCCCCCACTGTCGGGGGCACGGTCCCCTTGTTTCCCACACCCCAGGGTCTTGGGGTTTCCTTTGGAAACGTTTCCCCACGTCCCCTTTTCCCGGAAACTAGAGGAAACATACAAGGAATGCCCCGGAGAGGTGGGGGGCATCTAGGCATCCCCCTTACGAAAAGGGAGTCGCCCAAACACGCCCACACAATTTTAAATCTTTTTTTCATCACTATAAAAACAAAAAAAAGGCATGGCTTGGTTGGTGTGCCATTGGTCACTCATGAACGTGACTCTGACTCGAATAGTGACACTTCCATTGAAGGTCCTGATGGCTTCACGCAGTGGATGTATGGGGAGGACCAGTCCATGGAACTATCTCCTTGATGCTCTTTTGATGCTTTCAACTTTCTTTTTGCTACTTATATTTTCAGTGTTCATTGTCCATTGTTAGTTTTCAGTTTAACTTTTGACTCTAGAAGTAGATACTGTCATTGATGACCTTAGACTGAGTATTTGACTATTTAAATTTGAAGGTGTTTAAGACTTAAAATTTATGTGGCATGACTTTGATTCAGTTTTATGATTTTAATATTTTAAATTTTCAACTATTGTTTATGTTTATAATTCAAATTTATAATGGAAGATGTGCATGTATTGTAAATTTAGAATCTATCAATGTGAAATTCAAATACTCAAATGATAAATGATTCATGAACCAATAATGAATTGACAATCGTGTTTACTATGATGAATTTACCATTTAATTTTAAGTTTTAGTATGTAAATGGTGATGGGATGAGGAATTATATGCTAATATGTTGGTATTTATATAGATTATATATTTTTAATAATTTTAAAGACCTCAACGTCCCCCCGTCCCCTAAGTTTTCCTAAAATTTGGGGTGGTCTCCACACGCCCCTAATGAGCGTTTCCCTGGTCCCGTGTCTCGGAAACTTGGTGGAACACTGCTTGGAAATTATTTTGGCATGCAATCCAACACTAGATTCTTTGATTTTTCTTCAATTTAAGTGTGAACCTCAAGAGGAAAGAAAATGTCCAAAAATAACCAAAATATCTATGTAGCCAAGGTACTCGTAAGGTACATCTTCTGTCATACCCTGCCGTACCCCATACTGGCTCCACGTATCCGAGACGCCATTATAAAAAAAGGGGTACTTATAGGCGAAATGGTACGCCGTACCCCATGTTTAGGTACTTCGAGGGTACGACCGACTCAGTAAAATGCAATCCATTGGGGAAAATGTAATGACCCCCAGCCAAATCTGAACTAATTTTTTGCTAACTGCGTATGGAGTCTAGTTCAGGACTTATGTCAAACACTTTGCAACACTGTTCAAATTCCACTGAATATTGTCCAAATCTGGTAGACTGATTTTGCATTGATTTACAATGAATGTGTTAATGGTTTTGTGTTCAGCACTCATGGAACATAATTTGACTACCAAACGTGCACATAAAAAATATACATGTGTTTAATATAGAGAAATACACTCACGACAACCGAGGTATATATGGGGCAATTTGCATTTTTTTATTGCCTGTAACAGCAGTACAAATAGGTGTTTAAAATAAAATTTCAAGTGTACCTTCAGGCCTGAGTTTGATTGTTTGTTACAGCTGCCTGGTACAATGATTTATCAAATTTCATGTAACTTCCAGTCTTCCAATTGATATCTACTGAGTCTATGATTTATCAAATTTTATGTTTCAAATTTTCAATGTGAATTTTCATTGTTCAAATAATCATTGAATCTATAATTATGAATCATGATTCACGATTTATGAAGAAATCTGAAATATGCATGTATGATGTGACTGACATTTTTTTATAGTATATATATATATATATATATATATATATATACACAGTACCCCTGACATACCCAAGTACTCTGTTTCAAAAAGTGGTGTCCCCGTCCCGTACCCGTCCCTGTACCCAAGTTTATTGGCAACTTAGCAAAATATATTTCATAGCAAGCAACTCACACACAAGTACAACCACGAATACAAAAAAATTGACAACAAAGACAAATAAAACAAACAAGGAAATAGAAAAAGTAGAGTTGTAATTCCATGATTAACAACAAAGAAATTGAACCAAGAAAAGCAAAGAACATACAAGGAAGGAGTGCACTTGGTGCAAGGAGGTTGAATGTAGGTATGAAGTGCCCTCTAAAGTTGCCCAATGATCTCTCTATGTGTGGCCACACATCACCTTCCCTAGACAATGCTGCCACAAGAAAGAATGTTACTAGAAACAAGGTCTCTCACAAGAATGGCTCAATGGAGAATCCTTAGCAATGGTGTAGCAAAAAGGTATGGAAATAGGCTTAAGGAAATATGGATTGCATGCAAGCAGAACACCCTTTGTATTTTCCTAAATGAGAATTGGATGAGCAACTACTAGATCAAAAGTAGGGAAAATGTAGTGTTGGATCATGATCCTACTACTATAGGTGCCTAAGCCACAATATTGGATTATCTAGGTGGCTAAACGTGGCTTTGCACTCTATAGATCTATGAGTTCATTTAGAAGTGAAAAGGGGTTTATGTGCACCTTTTTATATGCAAGATTGCGCATTTCCACCTAGATCATGTAACCACAATGCTTAACATGCTTTGTTATGTGGAAAAAAAATAGGAAGGCATGATCGAAGTAGGTTTGAGTGACCCAAGAGTGTAGTGGGAAAAGTAACACGTGAATACACCAAATGAGGCATTACCATGACCACCTAGGTGGGCCAAATGTAGACCCCACATGTCAAAAAAAGGAAAAGTGGAAAAATAAAGACAAATAAACGAAAAATATTAGGAATACTAGGGGCAAAGAACATAAACTAGGAATCTCAGGCATCAATGTTAGAGTTTGCACTTTAATTCAAATGTGTTAGATCTTTAATCTAATGTACTAGGATCCCTAATAGATAGACAAGCACAACATAAAGAAATACACAAAGATTTTTATCCTAGGAAACCACAAGGGAGAAAACCCAACAACTTCTTCTGTATAGATTCATCACTTAGTACAATGTCAAACTAAGATAGAAAAACCCAAAGATAAGATGTCTTCTGCAGCTTCTTCTTCTTCTACCCAAGCGAACTTGTCTTTTTCTCTCTTGGAGCGAACTTGCTTGTGATTGCGGTGTGTCCAAATGAGGGAGGGCGCCTCCCTATTTATACTGATCATGTGTGTGACCTTTTCCTTAATAGGGCCAACTTATCTAACTGACTGGGCCGACTTGTCCTTGTGGGAGACCAAAAATACATTTTAAATTATTTCCTTGGGGACTATTACCTCGACTTATAACGGAGGTTTTACCTCGACTCTTTACATGACCAATTACATCAATGACATGTCTGATCGGAGGGAAAACAACCAAAAAGCAGGAATAACAAAAGTACAATAAAATATAATAATAATAATACAAAGAATATCTTCCGAAGTTACATTTACAACAACACTCCCTCTTAACAAGGAAGGTATTCTTCTGACACGGTCATCACCACAATTGGACACAATCTAGACATCGTCATCGTTGGATCATCATCACTGCTACATCAATTTTCATCTCGTCGACCATTGACTAGTAACATCTCTCGAATCTATACGTCCTCGAAAGTTATACAGAGCCAGCCCTTTTTCATGCTGGATGTAGGCCTAGATCCCATCTAGGACTTCATCATCATCTCTGCGAGCAAGCCATCAAGTAGGTACAACCCAGGTCCTTATTTTACATTGCCCAAGCAACAACCAACGTCTCCTACTGTCATCCCGTTGTATCCAGATCATCTCATCATCTTGCATGCCTACATTACGTCCCCAAGACAACCTGCATCTTCCACCCCGTGGAGAACAACCCAGGAGCATACACGACATTGTCCATATGGAGAGCAGCCTAGGTGCATATCATGTCCACCAGACAACCTACGTCTCCCATCTAGTGGGTACATCCCAGGAACATCTACGTCTCCCACCCAGTGGGTACAACCCAGATGTGTTACATCTCTCTCTCAGTCAACCTGCGTCTCCCATCCACTGGGTACAACCCAGATGTATTATGACTCTCTCTGTCAACCTGCATCTCAAACATGTGGGTACATCCCAGGAGTATCCCAGATACATGGAGGTCTTCAAATGGGCAGCAGGCCCATACTAACAGCAACGACACCCTTCAAAATGGTCCTAACAAGCAGTGGTTGCCTCAAGCAGACTTCGGCCTCCTCTAACAAGCAGCAAATCAACAGCAGCATCCTTTTAGTAGGCTGAGGGACCTTCACACAAGCTCACAACATCCTCAGCAAGTCACGAAACCCTCACACAGGCTTCGCAACACCCTTAACAAGCTCACAGCACCCTCACATCGTCTAAAACAGTCCACGTGTCAGACGTGAGGGAGAGAGGAAGAGAGGCAACCTTCAAGAGGAACAATTTACAGCAGAGAAACCCTAGACGTCGCCCCAAAAGAGCAACAACAAACCCTAGATCAGATATAGGTGAACAGATCTCAAATCTAATCTTCAATGATCTCATAATGAGATCTTTTGCTTCTATTTATAAGCTTCAATTGTCTTCTAGAAGGATCATCCTTCTAACACTTCAAAAACTTTAGGGTTACTCAAGACGTCCTAACTTTTAGGAGTGTTACCAAATAAAACATAAAATAATATTATGACATCTTAGGTTAGGGTACCAAGATCATGCCTAAGGATAGAATAACCCAATCAAGAAGGGACGCTAGCACAAGGACCAACAAGGGGTCAACACAAGACCAAACCAAACATAAGGAAAACCACAAGTCAACAAAAGGTGACACAACCAAGTGGGAAAATAACCCTTTTACCCACAAGACCAAAGGTGTAACAATCAAGGTGGGAAGACAACTATTTTACTTACAAGAAAAGGCAACCAAACTTTTATCTCTCTCTCTCTCAATGTACGTGTCCACAAGTGTTCCACACAATAACTGGAAGTTTTATCATCACCATATAAGGAAGGTTCACGCTAGATGATGGGATCATCTGGTCCTTCTGACTGCTCCTAAGGTCAAATGCTTAGTGACTCCCACCAAGGGTGTCTAGTCCCTCAAGAAAACGACTTAGCTTAACCATCTCGAAGGCCTAGGAGAGAAGGACATCACACATCATCGTCATCTTGGTTAATTGAACAAGATCCACCTGGTTAGCTGACCAGGACAACACCTACAAGACTTTCTTGGTCCTAGACCAAGAATCTGCTTGGAACTAGACTAGGATGTCTCTGTCTCAGCTTGCAAGATCTACTTGGTCCTTGTGACCAAGTAATTGTCTGGTCCCTAACCTGGTCCCTAACCAGAATGCCCTAGAGACAGATAGGGACCCTAGCCACATGCTAGGGACTTTTCCATGTCATCAACCTGCTTGGTCCCAAACCAAGAACCCTAGTAGACTGTTGGGGGGCCTAGGGTACCTACTAGGAACTTACTCTACTTGGTTAACTGACCAGGAACCCTAGTTAACTGACTAGGGTGCCATCCTCCCAGAGAATGGCTCTCGTAGCTGCATTATCTTTAACAAAGGATGTTAACTCTTACAAGCATTCTCTATTCGAAAACATCATGTGATCATAGGCTAGTCTCCCATGTATTACCCCCATGATAACTCTTCTTCACAATCATAAGTCACATGCTGAAAAACTTCTCACACAATTGGGAACTCATCTATGGCAGTTCCTCTATTCATGTTGACTCCTACACAGGTCACACATCCTCAGGTTGCTCATCCCCAACTCATGTAACAGTGTTATCCCCTATGTTACCGGATCCGCCGGCTGAGGGTGAAGGATCCGCGGATCCGCGGTTCAGATCCGGATCCGTGAGGGATCCGCCTTGCCGCCGTCGCCGTGAAGCAGGGAAACGGATCCTGCTGGTCCGAAACGGATCCCGATTAAGTACAAACGGATCCCGGAATATTGATACGGAACCCGAAAAAGTCAAACGGATATACTCTGCCACTTGGATGAGCTTAGCTATTATCGGGGCTTGGGAACGAGTTTGGACCACGAATACTTTTATGAATTTTTAGCAACACGACACTTAGCATCGTAGCCTTATTTCCTAGCAGGAATCGTACCCTTATCGCCTGGAAAGAACCGATATTTGAGAGATGGAAATTATCAAGCATCAGCTTTACTCTCTTGGACTCCAGCTATAGCACCCAATTCACAAGTAGAAACTAATGACGTTTTACAGAAATTATTAACCATCAAAAAGACGTTTCCAATAATTACTTACCCATTTAGGTAGATGGTTTGGTGTTAGAGAGCATATATTTTTATAATTCAACTTAAAGATTCATCTTAGAGTTGGATCACAGTCACAGTGCAATAATAAATTCAAGTGAATTAAATTAAAAGATTCAAGGCAATGTTTAGACTTCTAATTTTATTTATATGTAGATATTTTAATGGGCTTGTTGAAGCTTAAATGTTTATATAATAATATTGGACCAATATGAAAAGTTAGTATAACCACATAGT
>LPNX010320530.1:81274-154053 GCA_001517045.1 Pseudotsuga menziesii
AAAACTAGTGGATCCGTATCCGAATCCTAGTAACTTAGGTTATCCCTAACTCATGTAATAGTGCTAACAATGCCAGCTTTGACAAACACTAGAATTTTTCGGATTGTGCCCAAATTGGGGCCCCTTTTCACTCACCCCAATATTCTGTCTCAAAATTAATCTTCTCCCTTCAGATTTTTTCATTTTGAAAAAATCCTAAACATTAGAAACATTGATCATTGAAAAAAATATTACTTATCTTCAAGATGGCTTGTCTCACCTCTGTCCAACTGTTTGTAATTGCAGTCCCTCAATGCCTTCTCTGATCATAGCAGTCTCTCGGCTCCTTCACACACTTCCATGGTTCTCCTCAACCATGGCTCTAATACCATGTGAGGAAAGTCACACAGGAATGTGGACAGAGAATGCACACTAGAACATATTAAAAGATAGACCAATATGCCTGATTCATACTACATTCAATATGGTGGATATCCATAAATAAAAGGAAGAGTGTCCCATATCAAAACCCCATACAACCACCTTCTAACCAAATTCTAAATATAACTTAACTACATTAATAACACGTGACTTGCATATTAGTTAAGTCACTTTAATTAACCATTCTAACCTAATATGACCATCGGAATAAGTTATAAATGCTAAATCTATATTCTTTGATAACTGTATTGTGTTTCCATTGTCAAAAAACAATGTAGTTGCCTGCTATTGTTGTGTACCCAAATCTCTAGAAATCCTTCTCAACCTAACTGCTTTACATGTTGCACTAATTGCTGCCTTGTATTCTGACTGAATAGATAACAAAGCAAATGTTGATTGCTTTTGCTGCACCATAAAATTGCTAATAATCCCAAGTTGCAAGTATAACCCTTGTAGATTATCTGTCATCTAGATTCTATAAAACTTGCCCAATCTGAACCTGAATACCCCATCAACATGAAGTCTCCATTCTTAATATATTCCAGCGCATAATCTAAAACTCCTTTGATTTACTTTCTTTTAAATGCATTCCAGTGAATGACTTGTAGAGCTACCATAAATTGTTACGCTACTCCAACAGCATAACTTATATCTGGTCTTGTTGTAGTAAGATATATAAGACTTCCAAGCAGCAGTCTATAGCTATACAAGGTTGCATTCGCCAGCTTTTAGTTTTCCTGGGCTGATAATTTTCTTCCATGAAAATTATGTTCTGTTCCTATATCCACATTCCCAAACAAGTTACAACAATGAATTAGCCTCTGATCAACCATCTCAAATGGCTTATTCTCAACAAATCAAATTTCAACTCTTTCAGTTTCAACTTTCAATAGCTCTGTATTATTCCCATTGTAATCAAAAAGACATAAATAACCACTATTACAATGAAAGTTTCATTGTAGATTTAATCGACAAACTGGGGTCCTATGGACTTCTTTTAAATACTTTTTTTCCTGAGATATGCAACTTTTGCATCCTAAGCGCTTTGGACTTGTTTGAATTCATGCACAACCTTACTTCAATCTACACACTAATTCTATTTTTCTTTCTTTACAAAACCTTGTAGCTGCTCCATATAAACTTCTTCCAAGAACCCATTAAAAAATGTGCTTTTCACAACCATTTGATATATTTTTCGTTTGAATTGTGCTGCTAATACCAACAAAAGTCTGATTATATCCATCTTGGGTATCAGTGCAGTTTCTCAGATTCATGCCCTCCTTTCATGAACATACCTGTGCCACTAGTTTTGCCTTGTGTTTATCAATGGTGCCAAGTTCCAACAGCTTTATACTTGGATTTATGTACCCCCTTCCAACCTGCAACTTTCTTATTTTAAGGCAGATTTATCAAATTCTCAATCTCTGTTTCCATTAATGGGTTAAACTATTCATGCATTACCTTTTACCATTCTGGTTTTCCTTGAGCTCCTTCAACTGAGGCAGGTTCATAATAACTTAAAACTGTGGTCGTTAAGGCATTATTTACATAAGTTTCTATTGTTCTTCATTTCCTAGCCTTCCATCATCATCAAGGATAGGTTTGCCATCATTTAATAATCTTTGATAGTTTTCAAATGCTGCTTGGCCAACTTCTTTGTTATTAACTTATTGCTGTCCTGCTGGTACCAACATTATTAGCACAATCTTGACTAATTTCTTTATCATATTCTTCACCTTCCTCATCTTTTAGACTTTTTCTAACATATCACATTTATCATTAGCATTTTGTTTGCCTTTAACTTCAACATAACACAGTACAACAAGCTGGTATGGATTTGCTCAACTGCAAACTTCATCAAAGGTTAAATAGTTGTTAAAAACCTGTTTCTTTACCAAATCAAAGAGTCTATGTACTCTGGACTCTTCAGTGGATCCGATAAAGATACATCCCATGCTCATTGTACCTAACTTGGATGTACCTTTTACTCCCATTGACTTACTTTTGTGGTCATTCATTGGAGACTAAAACTAGTATCTTAGCTTATCTATCTCCCTTTGCACCAATGTTGCAGCCAGAACCGCAAAAACTGTTAGATCAGCTCGGGTCCAGGGATTTTTTGGTCCGAACTGGCACTCCAAACCGTTTTGGTCCCTGAACCGCACAGTTCGGTACCAAACCGGTTTTTCCATCAACCAGCAGATCCATACCGGTCCGTACAGTGTCGTACGGCGGCCCAAAAAACAATTTTTTTTTTAATTTGGCAATTCTGTTAGGTGGGGGGGGTGAATGTGAACAACCCTAATACACCTAATGAAGCTATAAAAAGACCCCCACCCCCTCTCTTTCACTCACACTATTCATTGGAATGTTTTCGAGTTTGTGCTTGAGAGTCTTCAGTTCTTTGAAAGTGTTGATTGTTGAGGATCTTAGAGCTGGTTGCCAGGCTGATTGGAAGAGAAGATTGAAGGAGTATTTCGGAGAATTTGTGGGCAGAGTCTTTTTGGAGACAATTGCAGTGGATTTGGAACAGATTTGGAGCTCTTTCAAGGTAGATTGGAGGGTGATTTCGAGCTCATTCAAGGTTGAACTTTTTGGACAGATTTGGCGGTGCTTCTTCAAGGTATGTAAAATATGCACCATATTCCTTTAATTCTGTAGTGAATAGTCTCTTTGAAATGGTTTTTTTTTCCATAGAATTAAAAAATATATACAGATTTAATTTGCAGATTTATATTGCTTACCATGGCTCCCAAAGATAGAAAGGATGTTGCATGGGTGCATTATCAATTAGTTGGGGGGAGGGAATGGTGTGTAACTATTGTCAGAAGGAGGTTGATGGGGGAGGTATAAATAGGCTGAAACAACACTTAGCTGGCACAAGGGGGAATGTAAGACCATGCCTCAAAGCCTCCGATGACTTGAGAGCTGAGATGCTTGGTCTTCTTGAATCTGACCAAGCCGAAAAAGCAAAAAATAAGAGGGTGCAAAAAGAGATAGGGAACAGTTCTAGCTTTTATTTTCTTGAGAGAAACCCTAGTTTTGAAGAATCCTCTAGTTTTCCCAATCCTACCCATGATCCTTATACCATTACTGGGGAAGAAAATGTTGCAATTGGTGGTGTTGGTAACAGTACATCCCAATTTAAAAGGCCCCATGGTAACCTTAAGTCTTTCTTTCAAACCCGCACTACCCCTAGTGCTCAGCCCACCATTGATGCCAAATAGAAGAAGGTGGAAAAGGAGGCTACTTGGGGATGCATTGCTAGATGGTGGTATGATGCAGACATACCTTCTAATGATGCAAGGTCTATATATTATCAGCCTATGTTGGATGTTATAGCTTCATGTGGTACAGGCTTCAAGGGGCCTGCCTATGAGGATATTAGGGGGGCACTTTTGAAAAATGAAGTGGAAAGAATACAAGAATACCTGGTAGAGTTCAAAAACTCATGGAGTAAGACAGGGTGCACGATCATGTCTGATGGATGGACTGATTCAAGAGGCCACACCATTCTAAACTTCCTAGTTGCTTGCCCAAAAGGAACTATGTTCCTTAGATCAATGGATGTATCTGATCAAGTGAAGGATGCACATTTACTATTTCGTCTTTTGAATGACATAGTTGAGGAGGTGGGGGTGCAAAATGTAGTGGAGGTTATCACAGATAATGCCTCCAACTATGTTGCAGCTGGAAGGTTGTTAGAGGACAAACATCCCACCATTTGTTGGACTCCATTGTTAAAGATAGTGCAGCGGCGAGACCCATTCTTAGGGAGGATGGTACCCTAGTCAGTTAAATAGGGCAGAGTAAGAAACTAGAAGGTACCCTAGGGCCCTCAGTAATCTCCTAGGGTTCTTGGTCTGGGGCAAGGCAGATTAATGCCATGGCAAAGTCCGTACATATGGTTAGGGCCCCTATATGCCTCTAGGGTTCCTGATCTGGAACCAGGCGGTTTCTTGGGCTCGGACCAAGCAGAGATTTCCTAGTCTGGGACTAGGCAGATTCTTGGTCTAGGACCAACCAGTTCCTGCAGGTACATTTCTGGTCAGTCAACCAAGTGGATCTTGGTCAGTTGACCAAGATGATGATGTGTGATGTCCTTTCTCCTAAACGGTTATTGCTAGGTTGTTTCTCAAGTGACTAACCACCCCTTGATGATGTCACTAGCACTTAACCCTTAGGAGCAGTATTGAGGACCAAAGGATCACATCAGTCAATTTGGGTTTTTCTTTATACAGAGATGATAAAATATATATGGAACACATGTGACAATATATATCTTGAGAGAGAGAAAAGATTAAAGTCCTTGGTCTTGATTGGTCCTGTGGGTAAAAGGGGTTGTTTTCCCCACCTTGATGATGCACCTTGGTCTTGTGGATAAGGGGGTTGCCTTACCACCTTGTTGTGACCCTTTTAGTTGACTTATGGTCCTTTATCTTCCTATTGGTCCTAGTGCCCTTATTGTGTGTGGTACCTTGACCCCTTTGCTATAATGACTTAACCTTTATTGTTTTTATTGCTTTTTATTTTGTGTAACCATATGACCTTTGGTACCCTACTCTAAGTCAACATAACTTTATTTTATGAACTATCCTAAAACCTAGGGTTTCCTAAGTGACCTTCTAGAAGGCTTGTCAAGATTAAAAATTGAGTCCATAACTTCATTCTTGTGTGTCTTGACAAAAAGAAGAAGAGATATGATTCTCTATCTGTTGTAGGGTACGATGCTGCTCTTTGGGGTTAACATCTAGGGTCTTGCTACTGTCAAGATTGTTCTTTTGTTGGGCCACTACAATTTGCTACCTGTCTAAGGGTTTGTTGCTATTTCCTTGAGCAGGTTGTGACTGAGTTTGTGATTTGTGACTGGGTCATGACTGTCTTGTGACCTCTTGTTGGGTCGTGACTTGTTCCTAGAGTATGCCATGATTTCCTGGTGTATCCTTGACTGAGTCGTTCTTTCTCTCTTGGTCTACTATCTTGGGCATCACCTATTCTAGGGTTGCTAGACTTATTTTGCGATCTCCCTAAGCTGGGTCGTGGACTGTATAAGCCCTCTAGGGCTGAGCGGTGACTGTATATGCCCTCCAAGGGCAAGTCGTGGACTGTACAAGCCTTCTAAGGCTTGGTTGAGAACTGTGGGTTCTCTTCCTTGTTGTATCATGACTTGTTGAGCCCTATAAGTGTTGGTCGTGACTTGTTTAAGCCCTCTTGCCGATGGGCTACAAACTGTGGTATCTCCTTTGACTGGGATTTACCTTCTTGGATAAACTGTATTTTTGTATAGGTTGGACATCAATTTCTCTTAGCACATCATGGTTGTTTGGATGCCCTTTGGGCTGATTTGTGACTGTATCTTAGCTGGTCGTAGACTGTAGTGACCCTCCCTCAGCCTTGACATGGACTGTAGTGTTCTCTCCTAGCTGGGTCGTGGACTGTTAGTGTCTTCCTTAACTAGGTCGCTGGTTGTGGTGACCTCTTCCAGTTGGGCTATGATTGTTTGCATCCTCTAGGGTTGGTTGTGTTAAGTCTGCTATAAGTGCCTAAACTGTGTTTGGGGTTGAGTATCATTGTTGAGGTCTTCACTCTTGGTGACTGGGTCATTTTTTTATTGCTACCTGTTATCACATATATTGTAGCCAAGCTACCATATTCTATTTTTTCAGATACAGTGCATTTTTCAGCCAGATCTCCTACATATGAGATGCTGAGATGAGCAGTTATGTCGGATCATTATTTTACTTGTGGACTATTATACTCTCCCATGTCAGGACTGAGTCTCAGGACACTCAAATTTGAGGACTGATGTAGCCATTTAGTCATTTACAGAGCAGTTATTGATGCCCAGATTTATATCAGTACTTTCTCATTGCACAGATGATGGTTCAAATGGATTATATACATGATTATCACTCAGCTTTTATTATATTGTGTCATGGTTATCATTGCTCTTATACTCATTTTTGTGACATGTATTAACATGTAGTGTCATGATCTGGCGGTCATAATTATATGGACTTGGATGTATTAAGTATTATGTATTGATGTCCTTACTTAGACTTGGAAGTTCTTGATCTATACTCATTGGTTTTACCCTCCTTAGGGAGAATAGAGGTAGTCATTCCCGCCATTGTTTTGGCTTGCTAGTGTTGGCTTCATCATTCACTGTCTCCACCCATCCATTACCTTCCAGTTTTGTTTTAACCCGACTTACTACTTGACTTGTGGCATGGAGGACCTTTCCCCGCTAGAACCCTTGTTGGACAATCCTCCTTGTTTATATTGTGTCTCGGCTCTGAGTTGGTGACAGAACTTGCCGTTGGTGAGTTGGATTGTATGCCTAAATCATTCTGGTCGGTTGTCCCGATGTTTGGCACTGTGCAGAACTCCCCCTGGCCACTTGAGATGTTGTTGGCTAAAACTGAAAGCTCATGTACTACTTGTGTTGGAAAATGATATATATACACCCATGGAAAAAAAATGCTAAACTGTGTTTCTTAACATATGTGAAAAAGGGAAAGAGCAATGAAATGCTAAAAATACCCCTTGAAGGGTATAAGAAAAAGGTCCAAAAAGCAATGGTTAAATATATGTTGTATCCAAATATTGTTGACCTTATAAATTTGAATATGTCCCGGATGAAAGCTGCTATTAGCTGTGCTTTTAAGCACTGGTGAAGTCCCAAAGGGTCATACAGGCCAAAAAGGCCTGGTGAAGTCCCAAAGGGTCATATAGGCCAAAAAGGCCATGGAAACAAAATTGATGGTCCTAATGAACTTGGATCAAACTTGATGTAGACATGATGCCTAAGTTAAATAAGCACTCTCTAAACAACTCAACCATTTGTGAGGCACTGCCATTCCCTGTGTTGTTGTTTGTTCGGCATGTGGTTATAGTGAGTTTTCCCTTCCATATCCAAAGTGTCATGATGTTGAGTAGGAAGTCATCCTTTGCCCTAGCTTGTCATTTTCAGCCTTCACCCTTCACTAGCAAATTGACTACAACTATGAAGTGAGTATAGTCCTGAAAGTCTAGTCTGAGTAATAATAAATAAAAAACCTATATATGTATTTGGTTGATGTACTTCCAGTGAAATGACTGCTACTTGTTGTGATTGTTACTTAAATGATTTGTAGAGCATGTCTTAGCCTTATAGCACTTGCAGCAGATGGATGATAGTCTGAGTTATATTATTGGTATCTGGTCATTTACAGGTGATTATATTGTCTATTGGATATTGTTGATGATCAAGCAGGGACCTGGAAAGGGTATGAGTATATACCTTGGATGGATTTGGACTCTCTGAATCTAATGAGACAGTTTAATTTCAGTTCCGGGCACTCACAGAGATAATCAGGCCCATTTTACTTTTCTGATGCAGTTTTGCTTCACAGGATGATGTGTTTGAGCAGGGAGATGTTTTATTTGGATCTCCTACGGCGTTGTATGGGGCATAGGGGGTGCAGCCATTTGATTGTACCATAGTACCCCTATCCCAGAAAGCCTGGTGGGCTCAGTAGGACAACGCAGGCACCCTAGGAGGCTGTTTTGGCAGGTTCAAAAAATGATTAAATGGCTATTGAAGAAATCGATTTGGGCTACTGAGGCAAGGAAATGACATGGGATGAGTCATGATGATGAGAGTAATGTCCTCTGCACCTTCTCCAACTGTTGCAACGCCTGATTGGGCCCACACCTATTTTTTGGGCATTTTATTATTATTTTCTGGAGCTTTTGGAAGGCTCACGATTTCCTCAAGGAGCCACAAAGTCAAAGAATTAAAATATTATATTATTTTATTGTGCCATGGGGCACCCATAAGGAGTTAGTTAAAACTCCATGGACCCACCATGTGCTTCATTTATTTCTTGTTGAGTGGGGTACTCTCTTTATGGGTGATTTAGTCCACTTTGGTACTTTATGATTATATTGATCCATGTATTGTATGCTGAGCTCATCTCAACCATTGATTAGAATATTTTATCTTTTAATCTTAGCCACTCGTTTTGAAAGTGGTTAGAATTTTGGTTCTCTCATTTCTATTTAAAGGAGAGAGCTTCTCATTTGTAAAGGGTCTTTGGCCCTTGGATCTGATTAATAGAAAGATTTTTTTTGTGGATATTTTATGGATCTACTTTGTATCTGATGTTCTTCTATGGTGATTGGAAAGTCTTTTGCTTCTTAGCATTCGGGAAATTGTTATGAAATCTATATTTTTTGGGGATCATTGTCTTGTCTACAGAAGACGACTTCAGCTTGGGCGCTTTTTGCAGGGGGACCTCAACTCGCTTGGATTGTCTTCGTTTTTTATCAGGGAATTTTCATTAGTGTTGTGGTGACCTATGATTTCTTCTTGCTATTTTTCTGCAGCATATAGCTTTTTTCTAATGTCACAACAAATCTGATATGGTTGACGTTTGTTGTGTAGAAGAGAGGGCGCATTGACTTCCTCAGGCAAATACTGGACATAGAACTCGTTTCAATCTTCTCAAATTGATCGGGATGGCGGGGATCATCATCATCAAAGCATCTACAAGCATTTCCAGGTAAGATCTAAGAGGTAAGTCTCTTCTCTTTCAGATCTAAATCCATTGTACCTGCTTTTCTTCAATTTTTTTGAAAAAAAACTCCTAAATAATAAAAATCCAAAAATTATTTAATCGGGGAACAACTTAATCTTTGAACAAACCATTTCTGGGTTTTGTAGATCGGGCCTCCCTTTCACTAAATCATCCTCAACGCTGCCCTAATTATGACTGGTTCGCCCTAGATCTGACTTTTTGACTGCTCAAACCCCAATGCCCCACTGAAAATTTGACTTTTTCCAAAGTTGACTTTTTCTGGAAAATAATTACATGGGTGGGTAGATCAGGTCTTCCTCATTCAATAACACCCCCAACGCTGAGCTAGTTCCTTCCAAGTAGCCCTAGATCTGAAAAACTGACTTTCAGCCTCCTAGCCTCCCTCATCAGATTTTTGACTTTTTCCAGATCTGATTTTTCCTGAAATTTTTTTGACTTGGGTTTGTAGATCGGGCCATCCTGATCTCATTTCCACTCCAATGTTCAGCTGATAGTCTCCTGGTGGCTCTAGATCTGCAAATCTGCCTCTCCAAACCCTAGCGCTAGCCCTCCTTCTGTTGATTTCCCTGTAACCTGAATCTTTGGGGCCAAATCCTTTTCTGGGTCCATAGATTAGGGCATATCCCAGGTGGGTTCACTTAAACGCTGTGCTGATACTGACTCCATTACCCAAGGCTAAACAAGCACTGATCTCCAAGCATAGCGCTAGCCCCTTTTTTGACCTCTTTCCCCTGAAAGTTGACCTCTCTTTGATAACTCAGGTAACTTGGCATTTCATATCTTTCATTGAGTCTATCTCTTTGGTACTAGACAGTCCCAACTCTGTCCTTACTCACCCTGTCTCGGTTACGTTTCCCAAGACAGTGGTTATCTTCGTCAGTTGCTAGTACCTCAACCCTAAATCTAGTATTTTCCCCCATAGGTCACTTTGGATCAACCCTCATATAACTGAAGCCCTCATCCAAAGCCCAAGTCCACTTACTACTATCATCCATAGATCTAGAGTTTCTAATTACCTTACACCTTACGTATCTCAAGCCATAATTGATCTGATCTGGTGTCTAGGTCTGATCTCTCCTGTCGAGAGTAGATCTGGGTCTCCCCCATTGTTGTCTTGGACTTAGATAACATAAAGTGAAGACTGCCTTGATTGGCATGACAACCATCCATTTGGGAGCCTAGGCAGTCTTGGTTCCACCTCCTTAGTTGCTTGGCCCTCTACCATCCATCTTGGATCCACCTCACACAGGAAACTACAAGGTTGGTGACAACACTACCGTATGTGCCTAACCTTAACCTACAACACTCTAACTTTTCTCTCTCTGACAAGGTATGTCAACTGTTCATTTTTTATCTTGTCCTTTCAGTGACAAGATTTGATCCTAAAAGTATCCGAGTATAAGGCAGATCCAAACCAGACCTAAACTAGCATTGTTATTTTAGTTGTTAATCATTAGTTTGTTTTTTGTACTATTGTTTATGTTCTGTACATTGCATTTGATGAACTATATCTCAAGGACCAACTTTAACACGGTGATCATTGGAGTGTTAAAGTTGAAACAGATGAAAATTATGCTTCAATTTTTATTACAACTGTTATATTCTGTCTAGCACTGGTTCAAAGTTTCCTTTATGCATTAAAGTACAAAAATGTTAAATTTTCTTATGTCAAACCCTGATCTAGCCCAAAATTTAACATCCATGTGCAGCCTTAACATTTTTGTACTTTAATGCATAAAGGAAACTTTGAACCAGTGCTAGACAGAATATAATAGCTGTAATTTTCTTATGGCAAACCCTGATCTAGCACAAAATTTAATATCCATGTGCAACCCATTGTTTGGACCTCATGCTTGAGGATATTGGGAAAATTGAGTGGGTGAAAAGGCATGTCGAACAAGCAAAATCCATCTCAAGATACATTTACAACCACTCGTGGGTCTTGACCCTAAGGAGAAAATGTACTAGTGGAAAAGAGCTTGTCAAGCCAGTTATCACAAGATTTGCAACAAATTTACTTACATTGCAGTCCTTGATTGAGCAAAAGGCCAACTTGAGGAAGATGTTCTCTTGTGATGAGTGGAATGTGTCTCAATGGAGTAAGAAAGTTGAAGTAAAAGACATTGTTGATAAAGTTTATGAGAGAGCATCTGGAAAAAAGAAGAGGAGATTGTGGTTTTTAGCCAGCATCTTGTGAAAGTCCTAAGAATGGTGGATGGGGATAAAGCAGCGATGGGGTTTATTTATGAGGCCATGGATCGAGCCAAGGAGGCAATAAAGGAAGCATATGAAGGCAAAAGACAAAAGTTTGTAGAAAATAATTGATAAACAATGGAACAAACAACTCCATCGGCCTTTACATGTGGCAAGCTATTACTTGAATCCAAGGTAACTAATATCAAAGTTTTTAAGTTATATTACTAAATTTTAATTGCAAAAGTTTATCATTTTCTGAAATTGATCATCTTCTTTGTCTTGAATCTTCTAAAGGTACCATTACACAAAAGATTTTGAAGCAAATGGGGAGGTAAAAGGAGGACTATACAAATGCATTGAGCGCAGGTCTCTGATCCCAATAAACAAGATGAGATACACAGCAAGCTCTTGCATTTCAATGAGTTTTGGTATCTTCGGCCTGGATTCTAGATCAAAAGATCCTCCAGGTAATTAATTATAAAGTCTTTAAATTTGAATTCATTGGAGTATTTTCGAGTTTGTGCTTAAATTCATTTGCTAATTTTCATTTGTCTTTACATGCAACATATGTTAGGATTATTAATTAATCCTCCCTTGACCACCATAGTCTATTTGTCTTTTCCTAGCTTAGGAGATCATTGCCACTTCACTAGTGCATGGGGCACTCACCTGGGGGCCACCTACCACTCAATGCGCATGTCTGCATGAATTTAAGAGCTCCAGGGACCAATCTCTATAACTTAGAAACCCACTCTTAGTTCCACCAGCAGTTGACCCTAGTAGGTATTCAATTATGTTCAGTTATGCTCTGATTCCCATCAGTTGGTTCACTCTCAGTCATCCTAGCGCCAGTTTGCATGATTTAAGGGAGGTAGGGCACATTTGCTAACCTACCTACATCAATTAACTGGTTGTGAATTGATTCAGCGATCTGGAGTTGCATTAGTGAGCTCTAGTGGTGATTTTCCCACACCGAGTTGACTGCAGAGTCAGTCCAAGTTGGTAGATTCAAATCCTATCGTAGGAATTCAAATTCTCCTATTTGTAACACCATTGTATTACATATTTCATACTGATTAATGGACGTAATATGATTCTTCCAATTCTGTCTCCATGTGTGTGCAATTTTGCCATGAGTAATTGATCAATCTTTAAAGAATTCTTCTTTCTTCTGCAGCCTTCTTTTCTCATTGAATTCATGCAAGCCTGAAGATCCTATGCTTCATTAAATTTAACATGGTATCAGAGTAGGTATCCAAGCCAGCTTCAAACCTCAGAAACTTCCATTGATGCACCAAAAGCAATTGGGTTCCACATAAATCTTGGTATTCTTGCCTTGCTCCCTATGAATTATGTCTATAGAAGTCTAGCCATTTGTGATGCACCCAGAGAAAGTGCACATGTCGAAGTGGAAAGTGTTTGAATTGGCTTGATTCGAATTGAATTATTTTTGCAGGTACATTCAAAGATTTTTTGAAGAATTGTTGTTCTTAAAGTTGTGAGATGGAGAATTCAGCAGCTCTAACTCCCAGAATCCTCACACCTTTCAATTACCTTGATTGGACGGTTGATATGCAGATTGTCTTACGCAACAAGGGTTTGTACAGGGTCACCATGGGCAGAGAGGTCGAACCCCAGCAGCATCTTGAAAAATCGAAGTATCTGAACAAGCTTGATGAAGCATTTGGCTTCATGTGCATCCACATCTCCAAAGAGTTACTCTTTCACCTTGAGGGATTGAGAACACCAAAAAAAGTATGGGAGAAGCTCGAATCCTTGTTTGGCAAACAGGATGAGCTGAGGGGCCATATCCTGGAGAATGAGCTGATAGCACTACAACCCAACAACTCTGAAACTATATAGCAATTTTTCTCAAAATTCAAATCATTGGTCATGCAATGCAAGCAATGCGGGATTGACAAGAAGGATGAGAAATTGGTGCTCTCAATTATGCGCAAATTTGGCCCAGAATTCTTAGTGGTCATATCTACCTCACTCTGCGAGACTGACTACTCCTAATTGGCGAATGCCATCCCTTGATGCCTTCACAGAGTCTCTAATACAAGAACAAGACAAGCCGATACAGATGGGAGCCCTCAGAGCCTCTCCAAATCAAGCTCTCTTGGTTGGTGAGACAAAGAATGCACAAGCAAGGAGGAAGCAGAAAGGCAAAGAAAAAAGGAAAACTGAATTCAAACCTAAGGAAGAGTTGAATCCAACAGATGAAGCCTCGGGCTCTAAGAAGGACAAACATCAAAGGTTTGACAAGGGCAAGTGCTCCTACTGTAAGAAAGGAAACCATACAAAGAAATATTGTATGAAGAAGACCATAGATCAAATGTCAAAACTCCTTGAGCAGCACAATATTTCCCTCCGTGAAGCGCAAATAAGGTTGACTCTTGAGACAAGACCAAAGATCATGATGAGAGATGCCATGCACTAAAGGTTGTTTTTCAAAATCACATGCCTTCCTCGTTGATTCAGGAGCCTCCAATCACATGGTTTGCATCCAAAGAATCATTCTCTTCATTACAATTTACTGATGGTCCAAGTATTCACATGGGAGATGACACTCAAATCCAAGCTGAAGGAAAGGGTTCAATCAAGTTAGAGCATGGAGTGTTCAAGAATGTCCTCTATGTGCCCTCCTTAGCAACAAATTTGTCGTCTATATACCAGATGACTCATACAGGCTCACCAAAGCGAGTTGTATTTGGTCCCAACTCAGTGGAGATCTCAGATATCTCAATTCGGAAGCTTATAGCGAAAGGTGTTGCAAACCATGCCTCCAAGGCATATAAATTCTCACACTTTCTGCCATACTCAAATCCAGTGCCATCTCAGCTGCCATTTGAAAGGGAAGGTAAATTCATCCTACCTAAACCTTTTGCATATGATAATGTTTCCATTAATGTTTCAGATTCAGAATCCGAAGCAGAGGACCAAGTTGAATCAATTTATGGAATTGAAGATGAAGTTCAATCAAATCCAGTCCCTACTCCCAATCCTAGGCCTAAATGGGCTCAAAAGGTTATTGTGGTAGCTAGGAACATGACTGGAGAGTCATCCGGCATAAGGAGAACAAGATCTCAGTTTCAAAAAAAGAGCCTTGCGCTATGTCAACCAAATTCACGTCTTCCAGAGAGATGCTACAAACTCCCAGAGAGATGCTACATGATGGTAAGGTATGATCAACAATTTTGCTCACTGAAGAAGAAATTGGATCATGTCACTCTTCCTCCAGAAAGAAGAGACAAAGGAAACATTTCTTCTCCTATCTGTCATTGGATTGGAAGAAGGTGGAGAGGTTCACATCCACAGTACCATGAAACTAGTGCACACAAGAACCATCACACTGCATTACTGCTCCACAGAGATGCAGATTGCAGAAATATTTTCACAAGTTTTTACTCAAGAAGAAATTTTCTCTCTTAGTATGAAAGCTTGATCCTGGTTTTTTCTGTTTATTTTGAAGGGGGGGGATTCCCATGAGGTTTTAATATATATGTCTACAGTACCCCCGACGTACCCAAGTACCCTGTTTCAAAAAGTGGCGTCCCTGTCCCCATCCCCTCACCCACGTTTCCTAGCAACTTAGATCTAAACCCTATGAGCTCAAAAAGAAAGTATTGTTGAGAACATTGCCAAGAAATTAAAACCACTAAGGACCAACGCTGAACCCAAAGATCCCCAAAGAGAAGCCTCGAAAGAGGGCACAAGGAGGTCAATGTCCTTGCCCCCTGAACTTGGAATTCATCCACCTCTAAAAGTGTATCTCTCGTGATAGACAATTGTCCAAAGGATTTGCAAGAAGAACAAGTCCCCGACCTGTCTCATTGTCTAAAAGGAGGGCCCTATTGTTGAGGTCTAGCAACGAAGGGCTGCCTATTGGAAGGATGGCCACTATCCCAAGATCTGAACTGACAGCTCCAAACTGAAGGGGGGTGGGAGGGCCCCCGGGGTCTAGGGTTAGGATTTCATCCATTGGAGATTTGGAGATTAAGATTTTGAAATGAAACCCTAGGTTGTTTTTGGCGAAGAAAAAGAAGAGGAGTAAACATCTTGCCCTGGAGGACTAGCTTGAAAGATTCATGCTTGTTGAATCTCTTTGGTTGAGATAGGGTTTTTCATTGTTTTCCCTATAGGGTTTTGGAGAGCTAATGGATTGTACTAACCTTGTGATAAGAACAAGGTATGTACATGAACTTCATCTTATGCATATTAAAGAAGTTTTCACCTGTCCAGTACTTGTGTAAATTGCAGATCTAATTTTCAGGTATCTGTGTTCTTCATGGTTTATAATTTCCAGCTACATATGCCTTGCTTGAAGCTTGCCATAAATAAATGGTGATTATGTTGAGTGATTTAACATTATAATTGAAGAAGATAAGGGCTGTTTTGCTGCTGTATTTCCTGCTGTAAATAAGAGTTTTCAGATCTGGTTTATCCATGATAAGATTGCCCTAGAGGGCAGAAACTTACCAGAACATTTAGGTATCTTTTCTCTTAGATTGCCTAGATAGTTTGGAGTTGTTCAGGATTGAAATATTGTCCACTAACACTACTGTTTGTTTTTAATTCCATAACATCCTTGAGGCTGAATTCACAGAGTTACGTCCGGGAAACCTCTAGTTTAAAGGTGAAATTTATAAATTCCGAATTCCAAGAAATTTCCAGGCTGAATTCACAGAGTTAAGTCCCAGAAACCTCTAGTTAAAAGGTGAAATTTATAAATTCCAAATTCCAAGAAATTTCCACAAGTGCTAATCAAGAAAAGCGGGGAAGGAAGGAATCTCCAAAGACAGATGACATGAAGGAAAGAGAGAGTTGCCAAACAAGATTCAAGCCAAGGAGGAACTGATCGAGGAGGAGGGCCACAATTTGAACAACTGTCACAATCTTTTGAGCAGGATGCCCACCTTCTTTTGAACAGGGAAGTCTGATGTATGAGCATCCCTGGTAAAGGCACTATCCTGCATAACCAAGAAAAAAAATCCAACAATGGATCTTATTGAATTAGCACATGAAAATCTCTTGTTTACATGATATATTGATTTCCCAATTGGTTGTATTGCATTAAATTGATGCGGAAAAAAATGGTAAAAGGGAACAGCGAGCCGCCTTCACACCCAACCAACTTCACCGCTATGTTTGGAAATATATGGCAGGGAGGGAGAATCCAATCTTCATCATTGATTGAGCCAACCACAAAATCCAATGATGAACAACCCACCGTGGAAAAATACGGTGGATCTCTTTATCAAAAGGCTGCCTTTGAGACAAGACAACAAAAAAACGAAACTTAAGGAAATCGCCAGGAAAAATGGTTAAAAGGAGAGAAGGCAACAGGGATACGAGCAGCCCAGCAAGAAGAGAAATCCGTTCCTATATAGCACAATAGCTAGGTGGATAAGTCACTAGAGAAGAGAGCGAAGTCGTTGGCAGAGAAGCCGAATCGGGGCATCAGTTAGACAGTATTCCCTAGTAATTGAAGAAATCGCTGGCTGCAAATTGCGGTTGAGGGAAGAAATCGCTGGGTGGGAGCTCCAGTTGAAGAAAATGTTTAGTAAATATCGTTTAAATAGAAAGAATCGATGTCACTGAAGATCACTCGGGAAAA
This sequence comes from Pseudotsuga menziesii, assembly GCA_001517045.1. Classification (NCBI taxonomy): domain Eukaryota; kingdom Viridiplantae; phylum Streptophyta; class Pinopsida; order Pinales; family Pinaceae; genus Pseudotsuga; species Pseudotsuga menziesii. Next base: position 98,093 of record LPNX010320530.1, read on the forward strand.
CCGTGCCATTCCATGGCAGTAGAACCAGTGAAGAAAGACAAATCGAAATGATGGGCATGAATTTCCGATTTAGAATTGCTGGTTCAAAAAGCGACTATTTTGGGCAGTAATGAAAGAAGCAGCTCTGTAAATTGACGGTCTCACTGGACTCTGATAACACAAATAAATTGCAATTGTTGTTGTTGCTTGAATTTTAACTAGAGTTGTTTTGCTTTTGCGAATATATTTTGTTTTCTTATCGTTGGTGTTTACCCCCTCATTATTGTACCGGGTTCTATGATTATTGAGACTGCATCAACCTATAAGCATCTGAACTCACTGACCTAAACATATAACTGGATGCCCAAATTCGTATGGAGCAAACTTCACTCCATTCTAAGCGCTTTCTCCCTTTGAACCCAATTTCTTAATTCGGATAAATGTGTTTTATAATTAGCTCTACACAACACCGAAATCAAGCTTTCACGGCCACTTGGGGCTGGGAGCATATTGAGAAAGATAGAGACAGGCATAAGAGATAAAAATCCAATAAATCGTTTTAATGGCAAGGCAAAAAATTGATGAAAATAATAAGTACCTGAGTGCATCAGCAGACATTGAAATCAGCTGCCCAATCATTCCTCTCGTCCTCATCTTCATCACATCACGTTGCAGAGAACATGCAGATACTCGAAATCATAATAAACGGGAGCAGATGTTATCTATTCTCTGAAATTCCACAGGTGTCCAGGTCTGAAACTGAAACTTCGCCGTTGTCTGATCATATTTCTGAGATCTGTGTGAGATTTTCCAATTTTTTTTAAGCCATGTATCATGTAATAATAATAAACATTACACTTCTGCTGTCGTTTAGGGCTTTTGTTCCATAAACAAAATGATTTGGATTTTGATATTTAAATTGATCTGTGATATGCATTATAATTTGATTATATTAGCGATGAATTTTTATGGTGAAATAGTATATTATGTTTTTTAATGGTAAAATTTAAAGAAAATCATAGTATATTATATTAAAAATAAATTTTAAGTTTTTAATAATAAAAAAATTAAAATTTTATTTAAAAAGTGAAGTATATTATATTCATATTACTATTATAATTATATTAATAATGAGTTTTTATGATGCAAAGGTGAGTTGATAAAATTATGTTGTAAACAACTAAATTAAAAATATAAACTTTTTTTTTCAAGTGGAAAATATCATTCTTTTTCATAGAAAGAAACATGTTACATCACAAAATGTCACAATAGTGAACCTCAATGACCATTCACTGGTCTCACCCCACTGATAACCAATCAAAAGGTGAACTACAATCGCTTCAAAGTCTACAATTAATAAGCAGTTATGCTCCATATCACCAAAAAAGTATAACATTCTATAGTATAACATACCATCCAATAGTAATAGTCTCCATGACTATTGCACAACCCACAAAAGGTTGGTACTAACAACCCATCACCAGAGTTACCAAAGAAGTTAAGCCTTAGTCAAAGATCTTTACTGAAGAGGAGAAGATCAATTCCCCCTTCATAAATTCAGCAAGAGATAGATGTCCCATAGTGATTTGCAACGCCTCCTTGGACAGGCCATCTGCAAGCTCGTTATGCTTTCTATAGATATGGTGGTAATCGATACAATGAAAGGTGTCCTTGAGAGCCAAGGTTCGAACACATCAATGATCCAGCTCCATAACCTGCAAGTTGGCCTCATTGTTGATACAATCAATGATATCTTTGAATCCCCAAAGGCTTTCAACTATGGAAGACCCATAGTTGAAGCAATAAAGAGCAATCCCCAAAGTGCAAGTAACTCAGCTATGGTATTATTACTGGAGCCGCATCCTATCTTCAAGTGAAAGGAGTGAGTCTCACTGATAAACATAACCATTCGAGCACTGCCACTACCACATGCCGCTGCACCATCAAAAAAACCAGTGCTCGCAGAAACCTCAGGGGCTCTCCCAATCCTCCGATGTTGTTTCACCCTATTAGACTCCGGAAAATATGAAATGAGTTGGATGACACTCAACTTAACAATATGTACCTGAGGTCTCAAATCACGAAAAATAGCAGCGTTCCTAGCTTTCCAAATAAGCCAAGAGCATAAAATAGGGAGGTACAGGGGCTTATTCCCCGACTTCAACCATCTGCTCATAAGATCCATAAGAGAACAGACTTCCAAGGGGAAGGAAATACCATAGTAAATAGATACACCCGGTTTGACAACCTTTCCAAATGTACAATCCCTAAATAAGTGCTCCACCGATTCGGCCTCAGCAGCACAAAGATGGCAAAAGTTTGGACCAATCCATCCTTTCTTCAGCAAATTATCCCAAGTGTTCACTTTATCATTAATGCAGAGCCAAGTGAAACACTTGATCTTCATAGGTATCTTCCAAAACCACATCTCCTTATGCCACCAGCAATCCACCGCATTCAAATGTGTGTCAACAAGAAACTGATAAGCAAGTTTGGTAGTAATTTGACCCAACGCGGCATTGGACCACACCTACCTGTCCCTCGCTTCAGTCAACTGCAAACCCACCGACGATAACGAAGACATATACCTCTCCCATTCCCAGTACCTATCGCCAGTGAGGTCCAGATCCTTCGCAAAGAACCAATACGACCCAATTGTAGATAAGTCACACCCAATTCTAACCTGGTCAAGTGTCTTCAAACCAAAATCCTGGAGATAATCAATCAAGCTCCGCGATAAGCTGTGAGTCTTCTCCAAACCAACCATAGGATCGATGCCTAACTGTACCAATTTCCCGTTGCCAACCTTCCAGCAAAGTGACTTACTCACCCAACCAAACACAAACAAAACCATTCCAAATGACTGAGGTCTTAGCAACTGAGTGGTTTTCCAACCTTATCCAATCCATCAAGGATAACTTACGCAAGTATTTGAACTGTAGGATGCTGTTCCAAATACCGATACCTTTCAAAGCCACCTACAAGCTCTTCATCCTAAGGAAAATAGTAAACCAGTCGAGAGTCTAGATATTCCAACCCCCACATAAATAAGGTTTGGTAATGGTGTCCTAATTGGCCAGATGTGAAACATGATTAGTGTCCAAGCTACCCCACAGGAAGTTGCACGTGATTTTTTTGATATCACTCATAATAGAACACAGGAGCTTAATAAGTGAGAACCAATACACAGGAATACTACTCAAGACAGATTTTAGGAGGATGAGCCTACCTCCCAATGAGAGAGATCCATAAGTCCAATTACAAATTCTCTTCTCAAATTTCTTCACCAGCCACTTCCAAACCTTAACTAGATAATTCAAAGGTTTCACCCAATAGCCAGATACTTAAAACCAACCTTAATCGGTGCCATTTTAAACGAAAACATGACCTTAATATCATTAAACAGGCTATCGTTCATATTATTCATCAAAAAAGAAGATTTATCAATACTGACCAACATACCTGAAGTTGCAGTGAAAGTGTCGATAGTGGATCTAAAGCACCTCCATTCACCTAAAGACCCATGCCCAAATAATACGACATCATCTACGAATAGTAGATGGGTGAGAGCCAATGCTGATGAAAATACAATGCCTTTGATATTTCCTTTTCTTCTAGCATCTGCAATTAACAAGTTCAAACCTTCCACTATCAATAGAAACGATAAAGGAAAAAGCGAGCATCCCTACCTATGACCTTGACTCACATTGAAAGAGGTCGAAGGTGTTCCATTGATGAGAACCGCAAAGTTTGCAGACGTAACGCAACCCACAATCCAATTAACAGTATCCAGAGTCAATCCCACCTACAATAAAATAAGCCTCAACAAAGTCCAGTTGACCCTGTCATATGCCTTCACAAGATCCATTTTAAGGATCAAAACCTCCATATTACAGGTTTTAATGGAGTGTAGTACCACCTGAGTGATCCCAATGGCTTCCAAGATCTGACGATTATTGAGGAAGCCAAACTGTTCTTCAGAAATCACATCAGCCAATAAATGCTTCAACCTATTGGAAATAATTTTAGTAATTACCTTGTAAACTAGGTTGCACAGTGAAATGAGTCAAAAGTTTGTAAAAGACTCAGGTTTCTCACACTTGGGAATCAATTTAAGATATGTAGCATTAAAAGACTTAGTAACATAACCTTCCCTCCAAGAGTGTTCCACAGCCTCCAGTAGATCACTACCCACCAGGTCGAAGAAGGACAGAAATAATTCAACCGTCCGGCCCAGGACTCTTGTCCTTGGCAAACCCCTTCAAAACCGATTCAACTTCCTCAATAGAAACTGCTTGACCCACTACCTCAGCTTTCTCCAAATAAAAAAAGATAGGGAAGAGTTGTATCACCTGCAACTGTTCATGAATATGGGAAAAAATTTCCTCTTTAAAAGTCGTGGAAAAAAAATCCACCGCAACCCCCTTCAATGAAGCATCATCTGTACAGAAGTTACCCTCCCGGTCATGAAGCTCCCAAATCTCATTCATATTACGTAGATCATTGGAAAAGTTTTGGAAAAACTTAGTATTCAATCCAAACCGCACGACTCTTAAGCCTCAGAGTAGACACTTCAAAAGCCAAAATATTCTCTTTGTGAGATTTTAGCTCTATAAGTAGGGTTTCCTCCTCCAAAGTTACCAGTAGGTGCAAATAGAAACAGCTCAACAATGGAAGTCTCAATCGATTCTAGCTCAACACACCTTGCCATTTTCATCTGGCGCTCCCAGTCACAAACCAACCGCTTCATCAGTTTGAGCTTCTCCACCAATATAGCCATGGCCCCAAAGACCCCCTTCACAACAAGGCGGGGCCACCGAAACTTAATAAAATCAACAAAATCCAACTCCTTCGGCCAAGAATGGTTGAATCTAAAAGTAGCGGGAGGTTGTTTCCCCACATCCACCCAGTCTAGACAAATCAGATAGTGATCAGAAATATTTGAAGGCCTGGTCCACACCCTATGTAGTGGAAACCAAGGAGCCAACTGCTCCACAACAAGGAATATGTCTAACCGTTTTCCAATACGAGCGGCCATTACGCCAAGTAGGTCCCAACTTAAGAGCTAAAATATCCACCAAATGTGACTCCAAGAGAAAATTTGTGAAAAACTCAGCTAAGGGATCACTTCTCGCAAACACACCCCAGACCTCAGCGCAATATAAGGTGAAATTCAGATTACCTGCAATAATAAGATTGCATAAATTAAACAACCACTCTGCCACAACCTGATCCCAAATCTTTCCCTCTTAAGATAAGGGGCATAAATGTTTAAACAATTCCATACACAACAGACGCCTCTGAATCTAGCCTTGAGAAAAATACCCGCAACAGTAAGAAAAGCTTTACACATGACATCCAAGGGGTTCGACGCCGATAACAAACCCCCCGATAAACCCACAGCATCACAAGCACGAAACTCCCACCTCGGTCTAAGCTAGGAAAAAGAAATCAACGCCTGCTCCTGAGAGCACGTCGTCTCTTGTACAAAAACCATGTCCGATCGAAGCTCATCCAACAGCTTCTTGAGGGCTAGCATTTTGGGTCGCCCTCCAAACCCTCTAATGTTGAAAGAGATTAAACACATTAGGTAACCAAAGGAGAGGGTTCCTTTGCTCTAAGGGCCCTGGAAGGCGGAGATGAAGACATAGGTTTCTCAGCTCGTGCAACCTCCTTAATACGAGTAAAGAGAGGGATGCACTCCCCACCACCAGGAGCAGAACTATCACCCCAACGGCCAGTGGAAAACTTTGCTTTACAACCCCTTATAATTGTAACATTCCCATGTCTAATAGAGGCCAAGGGGAGAGTAGAGGGAGACATCGGTCTGCAGTCAGAGAAAATGGGAAGCACCTCAAGAAGTGAAGGATCTCTAAAGGAAGGTTGTTCGGTGGAGCTAGAAGGACTGAGATCCCTCCCCTCAATAGGACCAACATCGACAAGACCCAGAGGTGGAAAGTCGTCACGTCTATCCACAAAGGTGTCCTCACCTTCACCTCCACCCCCCTCACCAAGTGCAAAGTCAGAAGTATAAAAAACAACCCGACCCTTCAGCCCCAAGAGACAGGTCCACACTCCCTTTAGAGGCAACAACAGGTCCCTCATAATCGGAAGCATGTAAATTTGGTGGAATAGAGGTAACCCCAACCCCCATAACCCCATCCGACAGAGATGACTCAATGCAACCAAGCGAAGCCAAATGCTCAATGCCATCGAACACTTCAAAATCCTTTCTAGACAAATCAACATACACAGAACCAACAAGAGGGTCCAACTTACCGGCGTCCCCAAGCAACTGCAACGAAAACTCAGTAGCATCGTTGTCACGAAGAACAATAGGCTCAGATGAAACCGGACTGGAGGAAGACCGCTCCAAAATTGCTCTAGTACCCAACATCACAGGAGCACGACCACAACGCCACAAGGAGCACTTATCCCATAGATCTCTAGTCTCATGACAGACATGACAGCGAAAAGGGACATGAAGGTAGTAAATCCTTTGAACGCTCGAGTGAGCTCCCCGAGCTAGTTCTAAATTAGTTGGTAAACCCTCTGAAATGTCCACTTCAACCAACACCTTAGCAAAACGCTTGTCAAAGGAGTGTAACAACTGCGCGTCCAAGGAGATATAACGATCGATACAATTTGCAATGCCTGTGAGAGCATCCCGCGACCAGAAAGGTAACGACAGGTTAGGGAGAAGTACCCACAAATGTCTCTTCGAAGCCCTATAACCCTCTCGGTCGAAATCGACCCACCACTAACAGAGCACCAAAGACCCCTACCTATGAGCCACTGACCCCTCCAAAATGCGAGCAACATCCCCTTCTTCCAGAAAAAAAAAAAATCACATACCACCCATTTGATAATCTACTAACCGTCAACGCATAATCCAACAGCGGTTTCTAGGTTTTTGCAATCCAGTCGACCCAGCCCTCCTTGTCTAAGCGACAGTATTCCAACCTACAACCAAAGCTCGCGCACACAAAGACGACAATTTCTCCATAATGCAGTCATTATCCACCACAAAACATTTGCGTGCCTGCGAATTTTTATAAGCTTTGACCTTCCGTCGAGGGCGACACCAATCACCTGCCTCACTCACCACCTCGACGTCCTCCTGCACTTGTTGCATGGTCGTAATACACGGCACCCCAACAAGACGACACCACCACAACTGGGAGTCGAGGGAACCACTCTAGCCGAAAATCACATGCCTCCCCCCAAAGTCAATCCCAACAACCGACAGTCGAAACCAGGCAAACCGTCTAGCAACCACACCAACAAAGTCGACTCAACACCAGAAAACCACCACCCAAAACCCGCAGATCCCCAAACCGTCCATTAAAACCAGAGAAATCCAGTGCAGACAATAGGACGCCCAAGATAGTGCCTAACTCTGCAAAACCTGCAAACCCTAACCTCAAGCACGGCTCCATCTCCCTGACGAGATAGCCTCCTCCTAACTATCAATCTCAAATCCAAAAATATAAACTATTTGAAATGAGAGCATGTGTAAGTACATGTTATCTAAGTTATAAGTGAAGTGTAAAAAGAGAGTGATTTGTTGTTATTGTTTTTTTGAAATTAAACCAATTTGGAAATACGTATAAAAGGTCTTGTCTAGGTGTCGAGGTTAGTGAGGCAACCCATAAGTTGTATTTTTGGCTTCATAAATAAAATATATATTTATCTTATTTTATTAAAAATAAAGAGATATATATTCTATTTCTATGTGTAATGTTGTATGGTTTTCTTGTGGCATTCAATTTGACCACAATTTCACCATGATTAAGGGCATTATCTTTACTAGGTATAAGACTTGCAAAAAGCTCATAGAAAATTATTTATATTCTATTTCTATGAGTAATGTTGTATGGTTTTCTTGTGGCATTCAATTTGACCACAATTTCACCATGATTAAGGGCATTATCTTTACTAGGTATAAGACTTGCAAAAAGCTCATAGAAAATTATGATGGAATGATCGTGCATATTTCAACATTTTTTTTTATGTTTGTTTGTATAACAATCTTTGAATTATACTTATCTTGGTGTCATAACCTCGTCAACGGTGATCCAACTCACAACCTCATAATATAATTTGACGAGCAACAATGTGGGTACATGCAATGTCTTGCAAATTTTGGAGTCATTTCTTATTAATGTTTGGAAGAGTGCAATCACTTATACCCTCTTGATCAATATAAAGCTATATTTGTTTTGCTCTCTACCTTGCCATATGAACAAGAAGACTCCATCGTACTAGTACATGGTAAAGCTAATGAAGATTTCCCTATCAATTTCCATGGATATCCACTTGTTAAAATGGGCGAATTCCATCCTTGCAAAGGACAAATGAAAAATATGATATCTACATCCTCAATGTTGGAAGTGAACTTTTAAGTTTTCCCAGGTCAAGCATAACAACAAAATCTCATTGAAGTTGAAGCAAATCTCCCTACGAACTTAAGAATGTAGATGAGGTTTCAAGGTCGAAATTACAGGAAGATCATGTGTGTTGTGTGTGTGTTTTTTTTAATAGAAACTGTATGTATATATATATATATATATATATATATATATATATATATATATTAAAAAGGGTTGTGCACAACCATTCAGTACAGAGCGAGCAAAATTCTGAGAAAAAAGAGCTAGAATAAGAGGTCTACATAAACTACCAACAGAGTTGGTACCCAACTAAAACCTGCTAAGGATTCCCTGTTGTTAACTGAAACCAAGGAGGAGTAAATTCGAACAAACTGTTGGTTCAAAAATATACAAAAAAACATAGAGTGAACAGAAGGAATTATTTTGGTTTGCCTGGAAACCCCACAGGTTGGGTGACTAAAATGTCTTCCATAGGTTGAGCTTCTTCACCAGGAGAGTCTTGACAGTGGTTGCATTGATTCATCTGGGCAAGCTTCAGCACCTCATCCTTGATGATATCCACCGTGCCCATCGGCTCTTTGAGGTCTCTATCATGATCATCTATGCGGGAATCGTGGCAGCTAATCTAGTTGGACAAGAACCAAATGCTTAACGTCTGAAGCCATGTTTCTACAACCCTTTAAACACGACCCTTCAGGGGGGAAAAAGATGAGACCATGGCTAGGGGAGGGGGTTGGGTAAGATTAGGGAATGAACTTAAAGCTAACACCTTGGTCATTATAAATCATAGAGCCTTGAGACAAGGAAGCCCCTTTGTTGGCCAAGTGATCGGCAAGGACATTGTTTTTCCTGAGTATGTGGTGAAAAGCAGTGTGAGGGGGTATATTTAGAAGGGAAATCCGGTCAAAGAATTTTTTGCGGTTGATGGATCCTGTGGAGTAGCCCGAGCACATCTTTAGGATAACTTAACGAGAGTCACCAAAGACAAGAAGATTAGGGGTGGATCCCCAGTCTATCATTTCTAGGCCATGAAAGAGCGCCAACCATTCTGCCTTGTTGTTCATCTTGATTCCAAGGCCCCAAGCAAAGGTCTTCACAATTTTTCCATAAGGGTCGAAAATGACCCCTCCCGCACCCGCCTCCCCAAGATCATGTGTGTTGTCTTATCAATCAAAGCCAATCAATTTCCATGGGAGAACAAGAAAGAAGAAACATGTGATGCATGAATTAACAACATTGTTGAAGATCCACATTCAAAAGTGAAGCAACATAGTAGGATTTAAGTGAATATAGATACCAAGATCAATCTTAACTCTAAATCTACAATGTGTCGAAAGGAATCAGATCCCTGAGTTGCAAACATTTCCTCAAATTTTGTATTCTAAAAAAGATTTGCACCTTAAGGGATTTGCTCCCTCTCGACACTTGATAAATTTGGGGGTATTAAGATGGATCTATGCTCGTTTATTTTATTATAATGATCCACTTATTTTAGTTTTTCAATTTTTCATTTATAATTAAGTGACTTTTTTTTTAATTTATTAATGTTACAACTCTTACATATGGCTATAGATACACTTAATTATTATCTACAACACATCAATACATATGCACCTAATTACTATTTACAATTTCCATGACATACAAACTAATTAACTACAAACAACAACAAAAAATACTAATTAGATAAAAACATTATTATTTTCAAACATTATGATTATTACTACTTTATTTTTAGTTTTGTAAAATATTATATTAGGCCACCATATGGGGATAGATGTTACAATCCCTTTAATATTGGGCTATAAAAGTTAATATGGAATTATTTTTTAATTGTATTTATGTTTTTCCAATTTAATATATATCTATTTTTTTCGTAAGCTAACTATTTACATTAACAAAGAAAAATACAAAATCTTAGATAGTTGGTCGACCACATGGGAAACCCGACCAACAGCAAAATATGAAATCATCATTTAAGATCATCCTCGTTCTATTGAGAATGATAACTAGGAATTTGCCAAAAATCTTCTTAAACCTGGTATTGGCAATGAAATAGTAATATCTGAAGGAATTATAAAGCAAGCTACAATAATTGGAGATTGAAAAACAAAAACTAACCCTATAGAAATTATGGGCACTGTTCATCATCATCATCAGAAATTGGTATCAAAGGCACCTCTTTTTTTTTTGTTAGTAAGAGGGGCCCTTTTCTATTACTTCTTAAACCATAATTGAATATTTACATGCTTCTGACTCCTGAAACATGGAGTCAGGCAATGGTCTTGCATCCAAAAAAGAAAAACAAACAAAATTGACCATATAGAATGTCTTGAGAGTGTGAGGGTTGCCCAGCCTCTAAACAATGGCAGCCTCATTCTTCTACAAGCCGAAAACAAAAAAGTAAACACAGACATGAAAATAAACACAAACATGAAGAGGAACCAGACCAAGGAAAAGACTAAGGCTTCGTAGTAGATTCTGCCTCATCCACGTTGGCATTGTTGGCTCCCTCGTCGCTGATGTTCCTCAGACCGTGCTGAAATGGAGGCTCTGCCACAGTTGACCACTAACTTACTCAACCTTATTTCAAAGAAATGGCCCAATGTACGATTAATTCCTTAAGTAAGACAGGTTAGGGTAGGACCCTAACACTTTTCTTATCCAATATTGGTTAATTTTACGCCATCATTTTGTTTAAATTATCTCTCTCGCTTGTTTGTCATTTCTTTGAAGATTCCAATTATTTTTCTTAAGCATATTCATAGAACATGGCATGATTAGCATTCCTAACTTCCCTGAAGCTTTGTTATTGGACTAAGTTTGAACTTTGTTTTGCAATGTTCCAAATAAAGGACCTGTTTGGAAGGTTCTCTATTCAATATAAGTCGTCCAATTTAATCCCTTTGGCATACATATCCCTCTAGACCTGGGCCCATAAGGCTGAATTTTCATTAAACCAACACCATGTCAGTTTTCCATCCGGGGTAAACTTCAGATATTTGATCACTTTGGATGGAGTTGCGAAAGCATATATATATATATATAAATAGATAGATATATGAATTTCCTACAAGACAGTTTTGATGAGCAACATTTTTCCAGCTAAAGATAGAAATATGGAAGTACAACAATTCAGTTTTCCCTTTCCTTGCTCGTGATTTTCTTTCTATATATAGATAGATGGATTTCCTGCAAGATAATTTTGATGAGGAACATTCTGCCAGCTAAAGATATAAATATGGAGGCCCAACAATTTAGTTTTCCATTTCCTTACTATGAGATCTTTTTCTACAATACCCCAACATTCATGAAAATAATTGGTTGGGAATCCATCAGGTCCGAGAAACTCTTTGTTGTTATCACATCACAATCATAATTTGCTTATGAGAATAAATAAATGTGTCAAAGGAATTCTAGGAAGGATTTGAACCCCCATCTCCTCTTTCACGAGGTGTGTATCCAATTACACTACTAGAATTAGGTGTTATCCAATTACACTGCTAGAATTACTATTGCAATTTTTGTAATATCAATACCAAAAATTTAGTCTCAATGTATTTGTCAAACTTCAGATTTATTATACTACAGTACATATCGTCTGACATTTTCATACACCACATAAACACTCTCATTTGGCAATGTCAACAATCTAGAATAACAACGCATAAGTACTTATCCCTCCCTTCAGTGCCTACTGAAATGGATCATGTACTTCATAGTCCATAAGACGCTTTTGGCTACCAATGGATATTAATATAATGTTTCATTCTTACTTTCTATTACTTTCCACCAATTGCTAGGTAAACAAATGCCTAATATATACCGAAACCACATAACAAGTCAAATAAAAATAATACACAAAAGCTAGTTGGAAAGCCATTTCTCAAAACTGTGCCTAGATTCAAATTGAAGTTGGGTTTAAATAGAGAACAAGCATCCAACGGCTAGAGACATGAAGCTTCTGAACAGTTGAAAGGTGCCGCATAGGGACAAAGAGTTCGAACCGTTAAAGATGCTTTGTGTGAACAAGCATCAGCCTTCGATGGAGAGAGAGATCCAGAGACATTGCTGTCTTCTTTCTTCATTCTTCATCCAAATGCCAACTTAAATTTGTCATGAGCTTGTAGCGGTCAGGTTACATTTGTCCATAAATCACGATAATTTAGCTAAATCTGCCTGGCTGTTGTTTACAGTTTAACAGCTTGTTCGATTTCCATTTGACACATGTATCGCTTAAATAATCTTCTAAATTCGAGCTATAAGAACCTTATTTTACGTTAGCAGGCTCTACTGAACTTTGGCAGACTTCAGCCGCGCTTTAATTTACCATGATTCATCTAGAATAACAATGTATAAGTTCTTATCCCTCCCTTCAGTGCCTACTGAAATGGATCATGTACTTCATAGTCCATAAGCCGCTTTTGGCAACCAATGGATGACATTTGTTTCGTAACATTACAAATTGCAAGTAATTGGTTCATTAAATTAATGATCCTCCATATTTGTATGACATTGCATGCTTGTTATGAGACTGGTATTGATCATTTGCTTATTATTAAATAAATGCAGATTTGACATACACTTACGTAGTACATCTATTCCACTTTTTGATTGACTCCATTAGGCATTGGTCACTAACCTTAAACAGATACGAGATATATTTGGTGTCTAAGTGTCTTTTGTAGTGTTACATAGGGCTCTCCCCGAGGAGGTTTTGACTTCCGAAGAAGTTCAGAGAAGTGACTAAGGTGATAGTGGTCACTTTCTCCACATGCTTGTCAGTGGCCTGCACTGCCTTTTCAACCGGTAACATTTTGGCGCCGTTGCCAAGAACCATTTCACAATTTGAAGCGGTTGATCCCGAGTCATTCACGTCCCTAGAAAGAACGACATTTGGTAAGAAAATTGAGGTAAGTCTTTCTGGGTATTTTGAAAATATTATTGTCAAGGACCAATCTTGTAGATCTTACCTGGCGACTCCACAAAGAAGAACCCCGACAAGGCTTAACATTTTGGCATCGTTGCCGAGGACCATTTCAAAATCTAAAGCGATTGATCCAGAGTCATTCACACCATGGCAAGAACGACACTTTGGTAAGTCTTGAAGTCCTAATTGTATATGATTGCATACATTTTTTTTAAAAGGACTAACCTGTAGACTTACCTGGAGACTCCACAAAGAAATTAGCCCACCCCATCAATCAAGTACGCACTTGTTTTGTTTAGTACTTTAGTAAGATTTGTTTAACTAATGTGGCAAGACTCGCGTGGCAACTCCAATCAAAGAGAAATAAAGAAGTGCTCTTCAAAGATGAGGAAACTTGATGAGATGGCGTCTAATTACGAATTGTAAATGGATACATTGGATTTTTTGCGCATTCCAGGATTTCCACACAAGTATGCCATTCAAGATGGTGGGAAGGCACTTTTCCCATTGTTCTAGCAGTATAAGTACCATGCAGCAACACATGTGCAGGCATTCATGCAATTCATCCGGGCAAGCACCATCATACACAAAGACATCAAGATGAGACTATTTTTGTTATCTCTTCACTTAGAAGACAACTTATCTATCAGAAATTGGTATGAGGGTTTTCCTCGCAAAAGTTTTTCTTCACTCTGACAGTTCATCAATGCATTCAGCATGGATTGGGATTACGCTGTCGAAGAATAGGAAAGAATGGCCATGATCGACAAAATATGGGAAGAAACACTCGAAAGCAGCCAGACACAAGATGATTCAAGCAACAAAATCAAAGATGATATTCCATTTGAATTCAAAGATCCTAATAATCCAACTACTACTGAAGTGGAAATAGGTTTCACTCCGCTTGATTTAACAGACTTCCCAAGAGATTCAGATGAGTTACCAGAGGTATTTTGGCATGCCTTCAAGGGTGACCATGATAATGCCATGCATCATGTGGAATGGTTTATGACTTTGGCTTCAAAATATGGTATTAAAGAAAAAGAAGATGTTTACATGCAATCATTTATCCTTCACTTGGGAGGAAAAGCCCTTGCTTGGTTTGTGAGCCTAGATAAAGGAACGATATCATGCTTTGCGGAATTGGTGGAAACATTATGTAGTCACTAAGATTCAGAGCAACATGACAAATGGATACCTCATATCAAGCATGCCAGGGACTTGTTCAGTAAGGAAGCCCAAAACAAGGATCAGGTCGAAGCAGCCATTGTCCAAGGCCTAACTGATGATATCTCAAGCACGATAAATGAAGCTCCCCAAGTAGGTGAATATGACGATGGTCCTATATACGAAGATCCAGAAGTCCTAGTTGAAGGCGTTGAAGAAAAGAAAGATAGTATGAGTTCTCCCTTCCAACATGCAAAAACTCCTTATGACTTATCAGATCTCTGGGAACATAATGACGAGAATTCTGAGGACAATGGTTATTGGACATTTATGGGTCCACCTTTCTATGATCCCTCGAGACCAGGTGGCGTTGTCTCCATACGTTCCAGCGAGAAGGAACAACTTGATGAAGTTACTCAGGTTGAGCCAGAATTTGACACTATTTGGGATGGAGAGCTTTCAGTCACCTTAAGTAGGGATGATGAAGGCATGATTTATGAAGACCCTGTGGAAGGAGATATGATTGTTCCTTCTCTTTATGAGGCCACAAGAAGAACAATGTCTCATTCAGCTAGGGCTGGAGCTAAAGGGCAAAGGAAAGAGAGAAATGCCCCATCTATTGTCTCCCCTCCTATTCCTCCAAACACAAGCTCTTCTACTCTTGTTAGTGCTCCATTTGCTGCTAGTGGAGCTCATGCTACATTGAACCCTGTTTTAGCAAGACAATAAGCCCAAGAGAAAAAATACCCTTTGTGGAGGTATGTGACTAGGAAAGAAGGGCCTGGGGCAAAGCTAGGTGGGGGAGGCAATGTGTCTTAGACTTGCAATTTTTGCAAGAATGAGCTTAAGAGCACATACTACTGAGTTAAGGGCCATTTGTTGGGCCTTCCTTCTTCTGGGATTTCTTCATGTAAAGGTGTGAGTGTTACCTAAAGGAGAGAAATGGGAAAGGAGGATCAAGAAGGCTTAGGCAATGTAGCAGCAACAAGAAAGAAAAATGATGAGGATCCTCTTCCATTCTTAAGGAAACCCTCTACCATTCGGCCTCCTTTTCCACCTAGCAAAGGTAATACACATCCAGCAAGAAAGAGGCCATCTTCAAGTGGTCCTATGGACAAGATTTTCCAACAAGAGGCACGAGAAGAGGTGGACCCCACCATTGCATTCTTTTTCTGCCTCAACTTCATCTCATTCAATGTTGCATAGTCATGATTTTTTTTGAGATGTGTCAAAGTATTAGTGAACGAGCTCCATCTAATTATGTGCCCCCTGGTTTAGAGAAGCTTAGAACCACATTGTTGGTTAAGGCAAAGAAGGAGGTGGAAAAAATTCTTGAGCCAATTAGAGCAACATGGCCCTCATCTGGAGTGAGTATTGTTTCCGATGGATGAACGGATCCAGCACGCCATCCACTCATCAATTTCATGGTATCTTCCCAAAATGGACCAGTGTTCTTGAAAGCGGTGGATGCTCTTGGCAAATACAAGGATGCACATTTTATGGGTGAATTATTCATCAAAATCATTGAAGCAGTGGGTGTTGATTCTTGTGTACAAATCATCACAGATAATGCACCTGTTTGCAAGGCTGCTGGCATGATTGTGGAAACTAAATATCCACAGGGATTTTCTTTTTACACATCTTTCATTGCTAATTTGCTCATTGTTTGAACTTTGAAATTATCACAAAATTTATCTAAGGGAAACGTTATTTTAATGATTTGAGTTGTTAACTTGTTAGTGTGGTAGAGTCATTTATACTTGTTTTTTTGCTCTTACAGATTTTTTGGACACCTTGCATTGTCCATTCCTTGAACTTAGCACTCAAGTCTCAAATCCATTGCTTCAGATGTGACATGGATTGGCAACATTATTGAGGATGAACGCCATATCCGTACTTTGTACAAAACCACACAAATTCCCTTACCATT
Organism: Pseudotsuga menziesii; assembly: GCA_001517045.1. Taxonomy (NCBI): domain Eukaryota; kingdom Viridiplantae; phylum Streptophyta; class Pinopsida; order Pinales; family Pinaceae; genus Pseudotsuga; species Pseudotsuga menziesii. Next base: position 114,492 of record LPNX010320530.1, read on the forward strand.
TACAAAGAGTACACACATCTTTCATTGCTAAAGATTGCAGATACTCGGTTTGCTTCCTCATTCATCATGCTCAAGAGGTTGAGGGAGGTCAAAACCGCCCTTGGGTCCATAGTGATTTCAGAGTATTGGTCTTTCTGGGGAAAGACAGATCAAAGTGCTTCAAAAAAGATGAAGGACACAGTATTAGATGATGTTTGGTGGGAGAGGGTGGATCTTACCATTAAGATCATGGAACCACCCATTTCTTTGTTGTGCTTTGCAGACACAGACCAACCCATCCTAGCGGATGTTTATGAGGGGTGGGATTCCATGATTGAGTCCATGAGGACCATTGTTATGGAGAATGAGTGTCCCGAGTATGAGACATTAGCAGAGACTTTATAGTCCTCCATTCAGGATATTCTTATCTCCAGGTGGGATAAGAATTGCACACCTTTGCATTGCTTGGCCCACTCCTTGAACCCCAAGTTCTACAGTCAGGAATGGCTCAATGGTGGGCCCTCACATAGAGTCCCTCCCTCACATGGATGGAGAGATTTCATAGGGGAGGAAGATAGCATTTAGGCGGCTATTTCAGGATAGAGACTTACTTGATAAGGTGGAGGAGGGCTTTGTAGAAATTTCGACTGCTACTGGGAGATTTGGAGGCTATGATATGGTTGGAGACAGGGGAGTCAAGAAGCCCTATAATTGGTGGGAAACATGCCCTCTTCTACAGAAGCTAGCCTTGAGGATCATCTCTCAAGTTACATCATCCTCTAGTTGTGAGAGGAATTGGAGCACATATAGCAACTTGTACAGTTTGAAGAAGAGCAGGCTTGAGCACTCCAAAGCAGAGACAATGGTGTATGTGCACACCAACCTTTGTCTTATTTACAGGAAGAGGGAGGAGTGGGTGAAGGGAGAGACAAAGATGTGGATGTCTTTCTTGATGATACGGGTTTGGACAGCAGTACTGAGTTGGCATTAGCCAACCTGGATCTCAATGATCCAGTGCTAGAACCGGTGACATTTGATAATAGTGATCCTTTGGAGGGGTCATCCTCCACACCAGCAGATATTGATCCTCAGATGATTGAGGAGGAGGGGGAGGAAGAAGAAAGCAATGATGAGTTTGTTGATTCAGGCATGGAGGAGGACTAGGACTGTTGATAGATGAGACTGTTCATTCTTCCATCTTGATCTACACCTTTTTGTATTTACTATTACTACTGGTCTATTTGGCATTTGCCAGTGGCATTCCGACATCTATGTAATACATTATACATTTTGATTTTCATGACTAATGAGAAATATGGTTTTGACTCCTGAGTATTGACATCTTGATCTATGACTATCGTGAGTATATTGTATCATGAATTATCTATGTGTCTCATAATCTCATTGCGATTACTGATTTGATTTGTAAATGTGTAATACTAATTAGTAATTACTAATGTTAAATGTATATTGATTCTGATTTATATTGAATATTTGTAAAAATTTGGATCTATGTCTATAATTTTAATATATATAATTTTTAAATATATATATATATATATATTGTGTCCTACGTGTCTTGATTCCGAGGGTCACCGTGTCCGTGTCAGACACTCGAATCCCCGTGTCCTTCGTGTCTCATGTCCCTGTGTCAGGTGACTTAGGTCTGATTTTAGAAACCCTAAAAATCAAAAATTAAATTTGTTTGTACTTTCGGGGCTCCCTAAAATTCCGGCCACCTTCCCTACAAATTCACCTTGGCCTCTAAATCCCTTAAACCCTAAGGCGAAATTATAGGGAACCCTAAAAATACAAAATTCGCAAAAATCACAAAATCTACCCTAAAACAGTCCTAATTCTGCCTTAAAAACCCTAAAAGTGCCCTTCCTCTCCTATACCCCTTTACCATCCTCGCTATCCCTCTCTCTACCTAAAACCTCCACACTCACCTTTTCAAAGCTCTCTCTACACCTTGAGCCTGCCCTAAGGGCTACCCTAGTCCTTCCTAAGACCCCAACAACCCTCTAACGATCTACTGCAACCTTCCTGTAAGTTCCCTTCACACTCGTCGTTTCTTAAACAACCCTTCAAGACCTGCTTCTACCCCCGGTTACCCCTTGGATAGGTTGCTAGCAGTCTTTCTCTATCCCTTTCACCCCTTCGTTGACCTCTAACGTCCTCATTAGGCCTCGGGTCCTTCTTCAAACTGTCATAACCCTAGATCACCTTCGCGACAGTCCTCTTTTACCCTACAGGGCTTCCCTTTACAGTGGCAGCCCTCTTATACTTGGCCCTACGTACCTTCGCCTTCTAACCTACACATGCACAAAGAAGAGGCTAATAGATGCTAATAACAAATGTAATGTGTGTTTTGACTTGATGTAATGCACTGGAACTTTACCTTAATTGTTGCGCTTAAATGTTACACTTAGTCTGCAAATATGCACATTCATCTTAAGACTATATGTTAACCATTACAAGCACCAAATTGGATTAACTAAGATGCATATGGAATCAATGTTGAATGCCTTCATGAATGCAATTTTACACTACTGATATGTATTGCTGGTGTAACCGTTACTACTGTTGTCATGATACACAATTTTAGCACATATACACATACTTGTTTCTGTTAGTTTTTATAACTTAGTTGGTCCTTCCCCATGATTTTGATGTCACATGGGGGGGACATAAGTTGTATTTTTCTTAGCGAACTTTTTAAAGTGAAGTGTGGTTTATATTATTAAAGTGACTTTTGTACTTTATAAACATAAAGTGACTTAAGTTGTGGGACCCAAAAAGTGCATTTGATGTATTTAATGAAGTGGATATGTGAATTAAATGAGAGCCCTCAGATAAAGTTAATCTCATCCTTTGATTAAGTTGGTTGAGTTAGTTAGCGTTAGTTTGGGTGAGGTATAAAAGAATGTCTAGGAAAAAGAGAGAGACATCATACCAAGGAAAAAGAAAAGAGAAAAGAAAGAGATCAGATTTCTGGAGAGAAGGACGAGCACAGTTTCCAAGACAGACCGTACAGCAGAATTTCCTACAGCAAGAGGACGCAGATTTCAAGACAGAGAATGGGCACATTTACCTAGGCAGACTGAAGGACTCTTTCTGCAGAAATCCATACCAGTTCATATTTGATTTCTGGCACATTTCCCGAGGTAAAATCTGTTGATGTTATTTCTGACAAGATGTACACTGTCAGTCAGTTTTGTGGCACAAATTCCCAGAAAAATCAGACTGTTGTTTTCCTGTCACGTGTGGGCAGTTTTTGCATTTATTCTCTGTTGGCACGAATCCCAAGAAAGGTTAGCAAAGGCAGAAATAAGTTGCATTTGCATTTCTGAATTTGTTGAGATGGAGATCAGTGAATTTTTTTGAATTGTAAAAGAAGTTTCAATCTTGCTCTTCTTTAATAGAAATAATCTATCTCAAGGGTTTTCCTTTGGTGAGGTTTTGCCCTGGGCTTGGCCCTAAATTTCTGTGTTGTCACATTTTTCTTCAAATTGAAGTTGAGTGATCTTATGAATTTTTAGTTCATACAAGTTGTAAATCAGATTTGCAGTCAAGTGTTTGATAAAAGTCCTATATAAGGTTTTATGATTGTTTATCAAATTTCTTCAATTTCAGCATGTGTTGGTTATTGCAAAACTGGTTAAATAGACACAAGTGAATTAATTGTTTATGCTAGTATAATGTTGTTGTAAAATGTGACTATGTAAGTGACTGAATGCACATTGCGTACATGCTGCATACTCATATGAGAACCAGACCTTAACACACGACAAATGGTGTTCATTTCTTGTGATAACGATAATAGCATTGCTGCTATGACTTGTCCTAAAACTCATATCAAATGGTGTTATAATACTTCAGTAAATGACTGAATACTTACACGTTGTACTGAAATAGTGTCATTAATACTTAATTAGTGCTCTAACCGCCGTATTTAAGTTTTTGGGCTATGATAAATGCCTTATACTTGATCAGTAATTGCACTTAAGTTTTGTTGGTAACATTGGGGAATAACTCTAACACTTGAGGATATATTGCTGCTATAAAAAAACCATACAAGATATAGAACCATCTTTACTCACCTTTTAGACCCCATTAAGGCACTGATCACTAACGGTCTCAAAAGAGAACATTTTGGTGTTTAGTATCCTTACAGGGTCAAAATAAAGCTCTCCCCTAGGAGGTTTCGACTTCCGAAGTAGTTGGGAACAAGTGACTATTATTATTAATCCTCTCTTTGACCACATTAGTCGATTTGTTTATTTCCCTAGCTTAGGAGGTCTTCATCACTTTACCAGTGCATGGGGGACACATCTACTAGACATCTATCACTTACTGCACCTGTCTGCATGCATTTTAGTGCTCCAAAGATCAATCCCTATAATTTAGGAACCCACTCAAAATGTCACCAGCAGTGTCCAGCAGGTATTTAGTCATGTCCAGTTGTGCTCCAATCTCCATTAGTTAGATCACTTTCAATGTCTCTAGCGCCAATTTGCATGATTCAAGGGAATATATGCGCCTTTGTTCACCTACCCTCTTCAGTAAACTAGTTATTAACTATTTTAGTGATCTGGAGTTGCACTAGTTAGCTCTAGTGGTGATTTTCCCACATTGAGTTAGCTCCAAAGTCAGTATAGGTTGGTAGATTCAACTGCCTCTTCAGGTATTCAAATTATTCCTTGATGATTGTATTATATATTCACCAATAATGTGAATATTATTGTAATGGAAGATTTGTCATATTGTTCTTCAACTCATTGTGTAATAGCAATTATTCGTCTCTATATTTTTCTTGTGCGATCTATGTGAAGACTATTTCTGTCCCAAGATCTACCTGTCAGAATCTAATATGGTATCAGAGCCTGGTCAGGATATTATAATCTCCCTCGAATACTTCCATTGATGCACCAGAAGTAGTTAGGTTCCACATAATTCCTGGAATAATTGCATTGCTCCCCAAGATCTACCTGTTAGAATCTAATATGGTATCAGAGCCTGGTCAAGATATTCTAATCTCCCTCGGATACTTCCATTGATGCACCAGAAGCAGTTAGGTTCCACATAATTCCTGGAATAATTGCATTGCTCCCCCAAGATCTACCTGTCAGAATCTAATATGGTATCAGAGCCTGGTCAGGATATTTTAATCTCCCTCGGATACTTCCATTGATGCACTAGAAGCAGTTAGGTTCCACATAATTCCTTAAATAATTGCATTGCTCCCTCTGGATTCTGTCCAAAGAAATCTATCCAGGTGTCTTGCACCCAGAGAATGTGCTCATTGTCGAAGTAGAGGTTGATTTGTCTAACAAAAATTTTATTTCTAGTTGTGTGCAGGGACAACAACTTCAAGATGGATTTGATATCAGTTCCTCCTCTATCACCATTCAATTTTGCTGAGTGAAAATTGAAGATGGTTGCATATCTCAGGAGCCATGAACTCTTCGATGTGTCTATTGGAGCTATGTCAATGCTAGATTCCGATGATGAGAAGTCTATTAGATTCAATAACTATGACAAAGCATATGGAGCCATGTGTCTAGCCATTCCTCCTAGGATGCGCTATCTCATTGATGTTGTTGAATTCCTGAGTGAAATTTGGTCCAGATTGGATAGAGTATTTGGCCAGCAGACTGAAGAGATTAGTGCAAAGCATTGGGAGAGCACATATGACATCTCCTTGAAAGCTCCTCTAGTCTCCATTACTTCTCATGAAGATGAAGATGTGCAAGATGAAGAAATAGAAGAATCCTCAACTCATTCAATTCGAATTTGTGAAGGTCTCCTTGAAAAGACTCCTTATGTTGTTGCTATTGATGTTTTTGAGAAATTTGATGTCTCATGTTTTCATGAAGCTGCTCCAAAAGAGGATATTCGAACCTCCATTGTTAAAGAAGAAATCTCCTTCCATCCACCTCAAGTCTCTTTCAAATTTATTGTTGGGGATTCAATGTCAGTTTCTTCTTATGAGTTTGTCGATATTAAATTTTGTGAATCATTGGATAATTTGGAAGTTATATCAGATTATGGAGCTCAAGCATTCGCTCTCCATGGTCCCAGGCCTTCTCCTCCTTCCTACTCGATCACATGCTCATCTCCGCACAATGCTAGAAAAGATGGAGACCTCTTGCATTCGCTTGGATGCTTGCTCCTCTCATTTGGAGCCGATTCTACTTCACATGGTCGAAATATCAATCACATCAAAACTCATTTGAACCTGATTTCAAGATCAAGTTAAATGAGCACTCACTTTTGTTCTTTTGTCAGATTATCTTAGTTGCTCTACATGATCCCATAATTTATTATGCAGTTGTCTATGTTCCTGATCAAGTTGAGCATATTCCTCTTCTTCCAAAGAAGAATATCCCTCCAGACATCTAATCAGTTTCACACCTACTTGTATTGGAGTAGTTTATTTTTGGTGTATTTCATTGTCCATTTTTTAGGAAGGATTTTCCCTATGCAGTTTTTCCTTTTTCATCATTTTACATGGATAAATAATTTTTTACATTTAGATTGTAATGGATGACCTTTGGACTTAGTTACCAGGGCCCAGGTTGTCCAAAGTTAGGATTAAATAGGGGTGTTAGGATTATTATTAATCCTCTCTTTGACCACATTAGTCTATTTGTTTATTTCCCTAGCTTGGGAGGTCTTCATCACTTCACCAATGCATGGGGGACACATCTACTCGATATCTACCACTTGTTGCACTTGTCTACATGCATTTTGGCACTCCAGGGATCAATCCCTATAATTTAGGAACCCACTCGGAGCGTCGCTAGCAGTGTCCAACAATTGACTATAGTAGGAATTCAATCATGTCAAGTTATGCTCCGATCTCCATCAATTAGATCACTTTCAGTGTCTCTAGCGCCAGTTCGCATGATTCAAGGGAATATAGGCACTTTTGTTCACCTACCCTCTTCAGTTAACTAGTTGTGAGCCTTTGTTCACCTAGCCTCTTCAATTAATTGGTTATTAACTAGTTTAGTGATCCAAAGTTGCACTAGTTAGCTCTAGTGGTGATTTTCCTACACTGAGTTAGCTCCTAAGTCAGCCTAGGTTGGTAGATTCAACTGCCTCTTCAGGTATTCGAATTATTCCTTGATGATTGTATTATATATTCACCCATAATGTGAATATTATTGTAATGGAAAATTTCTCATACTGTTCTTCAACTCATTGTGTAATAGCAATTATTCTTCTCTATATTTGTCTTGTGCAATCTATGTGAAGACTATTTTTGTCCCAAGGATGTGCATGTCGGAATCTAAAATAAAACAGAGGGCAGGGCAAAACAGTCCTGTAATTTATCTATTTTGCAGATATATGGAGCTGATTAAGGTAGAAATCTGCCTAACCAGCATAGATGCATCTCAAAACCTGGATCTATCAAGCACCAAGAGTGATAAAATCTCTTGAGGTGTAAATTTTTTTATCATTTAACTCCATGTCAAGCAATAGTTCATATTAAATGATAAAAGATTTTACAGCTCAAGAAATTTGATCCTTGTGCTTGATAGATCTGCGTTTAAGATGGATCTATGCTGGTTCTAATTTCTTCAGATTTTGAGTAAAGCTTTAAAATTGAAGTGACATAATCTGCTGAAAGCTTTATTGCACAGAGTAATGAGGTGCTCTACGGCCCTGTATGGAGGAGATGTTGTGTAATGTACATATGCTGCTGAATAGCTTTATTGCACGGAGTAATGAGATGCTCTACAGCCCAGTAGGGGGAGATGTTGTCACGTAACGTTACGCGACAACATTTCCCCCATACCGGGCTGTAAAGCACCTTGCTACTCTTGGTGCAATCAAGAGTAATAACAGAGTAGATCTGCAAGTTATAGGTATTAGAGCCACAAAGATTGCCCAGAAGGGACTCCAAATGAATTGAGAAAGAAGAGGTACAAGAAATGCACCAAACAGAAGGATTCCTGGAGAGGAATTGTTGAAGAGGCTAGAGGCCATAGAGGCCAGATTGCAGAAGGTTGAATCCGAGGAGGAACAAAAGAACTTAGGAGTTCAAGTTGGTGTTATAGGCCCTATGCAGAGTCTAACTGAAGTTGTGTCCAAACAAGGGGCTAAAGTTGGTGTAAAATTTTTACTATTTAAAGAGTTTTTAACCCATATTTGTTCATGAATTAGATGTCAGAAATAGAGAGATATTTTGACATTGAAAACATTGAAGAAAATGACCACAGGAAAGTGAAAATTGCAGTAGAAAAAATCCTATGATAATTTAAGGTGCTATAATCTTCACAAGGTAAGAAGACGTGAAGGAATGGGAAAAATAAGGTTGTGGCCTAAGATGTTGAAGCAAATGAGAGCCAAATTCTGCCCACTTACCACCAACAATTGTTTAAACAATTTCAGAATTTGAGACAAAGGGGCATGTCTGCGAATACACAAAACGATTTATGAGGTTGCAGATAAGTACTGATATGCAAGAATAGCGATCAGGCAGTAGAATGATACATTAATAGGCTGCGTTCTCAACTTTAGGCTGAGATAGCCTTAGTGAAAGTTTACTCAGAGGATGAATCTTGTCGATAAGCTTTGAGGGTTGAAGAAACATTAAACAAACATAAGGGTATGATGGTCGGTAAAAGGTGTAGAAGCACTCCAATTAAAAGAAAAGGTAGTTCTTCCAAATCATCCAAAAATGTTGAACCTGCTAAAAGAAAGGAGTGGCCATAGTCATACTTAAGAAGAAGAGGAGGTTTCAAAGGGAAGAGGACAAACCAAACCCATTGCAGGATTTAGGAAGCAATTAAGATGTTCATTTTCAGTGAACTACATAAAGCCAAAGGTTGCATCAAAATCCTCAAGTTACTAATAGGGTAATGGTGGCCCAACTAGAACCCCAAACAGAAGAAGTAGAAGCTGAAACATGAGAAAATTTGATGCTACAAAAGGACTTTCATATTGGGTCGAGAGGAGGCTACTTAATATGATTGGAGGAGCAGCGTTTTCTGAACTCAATGAAAGTGTAAACTTTGTAAAGGGAAGATGTGTGAAGTTACTATTGGTAGCAACTCTTCATATAAATTAGTAAGCACATAAATGGTTCAGAAATTATCGCTAGCTGGCAACATAGTGTGAGCGTAGATAAATCATGTCTTGGTTTGTTTTCTATTAGGACATACAAAGATACGAAATTGTCTGATGTAGTACACTCAGTCACTAGAAACAGGAAACGACCAATGGAATGGGAAACAAGAATGATACAGAAAACAGAGTCTATGAGGTTTCACATATAAGAAACATATACATTGTATATACACCTTTAAGATATCCACATGTTATTAGGTGTATATTCATGTTATTTGTAGTCACCTGTTGATATGCTTGGCTAGGTCACCAGAAGTCAAGTATATTCCATGGAAACCATACAGGATACTAGATGGTTGCTTTGTTGAGGCTACTGTCTACAGGTTGGAGCTTGGAAGATCTAGCATCCAAAACGAGGAGCTCAGAAGAGGACATTGTTTTGTAGTGCATAAAGGTGAGAATGTACACATCATAGTCTGGCACGAATGGATCCGATGTGTGCGGTACAAAGAAAGGTTCTCCGCCATAACATCCTTCCACTTGGCAATTTTGGAAACCTTGGGCCATAGTTCTCTTATAGCCTAATATGCCTACTTGATTTTACTAATGAAATAGTTTCCATTAACATGTCCAAGCTCACAATTTAATGGGGCAATCTCTCCTCCACTAGAGGTACACATCGTGGTATTCAATCTTATCTCCAAGGGAAAGCTTCGCAGAACCTCGTCGGATTCGTTGGCATGTCGTTGGTCAGAGTCATACAAGAACTGATCACTACAATACAATCTCTTCGCCATCTTCCCAATCATTCCAAATATGGAAGCAAAAACAGTCAAGGATCTCGTTCCATTTCATTCAACTCTTGTCTGAATCACACTAGGGAAAAATACGAAAACACCAGGAACAATTTCCAATTCCAAAAGATGTTTTTTAAGATACCCTTGGAAATGGTCCATTTCTCAAGAAATCATTTTCGACAATTAGCACTTAAAACCAGCAACGGTTGTAGAAAACTAGATTTTCCATCTCGTTTCCATTTCTAGGTTGTTCTGGCCCCGAGGTCTTCCATCTTGTTTCTAATAACGTAGGTTGTACCCATGGATCCCTCTGATTTGTTATTGGGCAGGGGATGGCAATATGATAGGAATGTAATCCATGGTAGCAAAGAAACACTTATGAAGTGCGTCAACATGGTAAGAGACATATCTTAAAGCTCTTGATGGAAGGGCACAATTTGATATAACTACTTTGCTTTTTACAAATGAGCTACAGAGAGTGTTTAAAGGTGGTTGTCAGCTTTCAAGGTTACTTCGAAAGTGTTTACACTATGTTTGGTGGTGCTTCATGAGATTCGGGGTACATGGTGTATGATTAGCCCCTGAATGATCCACAATAGACTTGTACATGGGAGGTGGCTTACTCACTGGATGCGTGATATTAGTTGGATACTTACATGGCATTCTTCCTTGGAGCGTTGGAGATCTTCAGAGAGCTTGGAACATTCTTCATGATGGCCACATGTAGATTGGTTGCTTGCTTGAGAGGATGGCCTGCATTGGAGAAGTTGCACTGGACATTCCAGAGGAGGGCATTGAGCCCTAGATAGCATGGAACGGGTTGGTGGCTTGTCTGCTTGCATGGAAGCATGAAGTTGACTTGGGGACCCTTGGGTTGTAGCAGTGTTCATGCAGGCAGAATGGAAATAGTGTGGCACATGGCTTAGAGGAGCATTGGAGTCATAGGAGGTTTGTAGGACCCTTGCATTGGAGCCTTGTTTGTGTATGACATCACCTTGCAGCTTGAAATGCATATCCTTGTAGAGGGTTAGGCCCACTTTATATTGTTTGCCTCCCTTACCTCTCATATAAATAGAGCAAGGAGAGTCATTTTATTCATTCTAATCATCATCATCATCTTGTGTTAGAGATGTTAGGATTCGAGAGTGTAGCACACCAAGTGTATTCACTCTTAAGTGTATTCTTCGTTGTATTATCTCTGTTGTCTTGAAGCACTATGGTGTCTTGGAGGATTCTTGGGGATTTCTAGTGTTAGGGTTTCTACCCGAAGGAGGCAAGGAGTTAGGGTTTGGTGATAAAACCTAAAGTTATATTTGTTGAAGATGAGGAGAAGATAAGATGTCTTGCTAAGGAGGTTTGCTAGTGTTGATGCTAGCTTATGGAGAATCTTTGGTGGAACTAGGCTTTTCTTGGCTTTCCCTGACTAGATTTTTGGAGAGCTTGGAGGGTTGGACAAACTAGTGATAAGTTGAAACTTGAAAGTATGTATTGAGTTTCATCTCATGCGTGTGTGTGTATTTGAAGTTTACAACTGTCCAAAACTGTCTTATTGCAGATTCGATTTTCAGCTATCATTGTCTTCATGATTTGGTAATTTCCAGCACTTGTGTCTTGCTGATTTGAAATAAGTTAAGGTTGAAATTGTTAAGGGTTTTCAAATTTATCATTGATATTGCAAAAGATAGGGCAGACTTACTGCTGCAGTTACTGTTTTCGTAAAGTCCATTCCAGATCTAGTTTATGCTTTGATGAGATTGCCCCAGAGAACTGAAACTTGTTAGCACACATTTGGCATCTTTTCTCTTGGATTGCCTTGTTGCTTGGGGTTGAAATTGACTGAAATATTGTTTGTTATTTGCTGTTGTATATGATATTTCAGATCAACCCTAACACTGATAATTCACAGGGGCTAGATCCGGGGAATCTCTAAGAAAGAGGTAAAATTTCTGAATTTGCAATTTCATGAAATTTCTACCGATGTTAAAGAATAAGTTTGTTATCTGTTACGCCCCAGAGAGGAGAGAGTACTAAGAAGTTTGTTATCTGTTATGCCCCAGAAAGGAGAGACTACTAAAAAAACAAGAAATCCCAATTGACATGCAGGAGTTGTTGAAATAATACTAAAATTTGACCCTAGTAGAGTTGCTAACATGCTTACCTCCCCTCCCTAGAGGATGATCACACATAAATTGATCTTATCTCAGGTGCTAGACTTCCAGACCAAGCTACCCACAGATTGGCACCTCTAGATTTTGACGAGATGAGAAGACAAATTACTGAATTGTTGCACAGATTGGTTCCTCAAGATTATGAAGAGATGAGAAGACAAATTACTGAAATGTTGCACAAGGGATTTATAGGAAAAAGCAAGAGTTCTCATGCCATATCCACCAATCTATCACCCAACAAAGGAGGCAAATGGAGCTTCTGTGTTGACACTAGAGCCCTTAACAAGATTACACTGAAGTGTGGATATCCATTGCTGGACGATATGATAGATTATTTGGCAGGCGCCAAGTCCTTCTCAAAGATAGATTTAAGGAGTGGATTGTCTAATGTCCCCATTACTTTCGTGTGGACTGTGAAATAGGTATTTTAGAAAAATACATCATTACTTTCATGTGGACTTTAGACTGTGAAGTAGGTACTTGAAAATACATCAGAAAATTTGTTACAGACTACAGTGTAGTTTGATCACATTTTGATTTTCAGTAGAAAGATGAAAGAGTATTTGGCACATCTAAAGGTCGCGTTTGACACATGTAGAGCTGAAAGGAAATTCATAAATCTTGAAAATAGTGAATTTTGTAAAGACAAGCTTGTGTTCCTTGGAAATGTAATTTCAGTACATGAATTGAGTATAGATCTAGAAAAGGTCAAGAATAGAGTTGAGTCAGCGACTTAGAAAACATTATGGTAGTAGAGAGTTTGCATGGATTAGTGCACTTTTATAAGACGCTTATTAGAAACCTTAGTGGTATTTGTGCATTCTGAACGTATTGCACAAAAGGAAAGAATTTTACATGGACTAATGCAGCTGAAAAGAGCTTTCGACTACTAAAAAAGGTGGTCACGGAAGCATCAATCCTCATCCTACTGGACTTTGAGACCAAAAATCGTTCTAGTTACAAGATGACCAAAATTATTTTAGGGGTAAACAAACCATCCAACCAGCTTTCAAACGGGTTCTATGCTAGATGCTGCTACTAGATATGCCTTTGCAGCTGCTCCTACCCTACCTGGAACTAGGACTGGCTGTTTTGTAGTTGTGAACCATTTTTATCAGATGGATAATTTCTTATACAAAAGACAAATGATGCAAGCCCATTTATTCCTCAAAGAAACTATGCAATTGCATGGAGTTCCCAACACTATAAAAACTGACAAGGGCACAAAATTTTTTAGCCACCTTTGAAGAACATTGTGGGAGAAATTAGACAACAAATTATAGCATAGCTTGGCCTACCACCCACAAAGAGATGGACATGGAGAGGTAGTGAACCAGAGCTTCGGTAATTTACTGTGAAGTTTGGTAGGCGAGAGTTCAAAACAATGGAATATCAATTTTCAATAAGCTGTTTTTGCTTATACTTCAAGCATTAACAGATCCATGGTTAAATGTCGTTTCCTAATTTGCTTATGGAGAGAAAATCATAAAAGAGTGGATTTGTTTGACTTGCCTCTAAAGGACTACGAGTTAGGAAAGATGTTGAGGACTTTGTAGAGCACGTTTGAGAAGTGAACAACAAATAAGAAAAAAATTACAGTGAGGAATACAAGAAAACAATTGATCTTCAACGAAAAGAACAGGTATTCCAAGGTGAGCTAGTCATGGTTCATCTGCTTAAAGACAGGTATCCATTCCAATCTTCCTATAAGTTAAAACCAAAGAAGATTGGCCATTGTAAGATATCAAAAAGGATAAATAGAAATGCATATATGACAAACTTATTTGAAGATTGGTCATTGTAAGATATTAAAAAGGATAATGAAAATGCATATATGATAAACTTATTTGAAGACTTGGACAATAGTCCCATTTTTAATGTAACAAATCTATATCCTTGTTAGGTAGAAGTTTAGAAGCTAATCGAGATGAGATACTGATTAAAGAATGACATAAATATTTACTTAGGAAGAAATGAGAGCAAATTGAATGAGTAGTAGACACCAAGACTGTTACTACAAGAACTCAGAAATATAAAATGTAGGGACTATCAGAATCAAACAACACTTGGATCACTAGAACCGTGTATTAATAATAATACAATAACTTTGATGTACCTAGTGGCTTTGAATTAAGACAATTAGTTTTTTTAACAAGGAGATTATGTATCTAAAAGCATTACGGGACACATGAAAGACTTGGAAACCAAATCAATCTGCAAAATTTTAGGGGCACTTGGCATGTCCAGAATTTGAGTTAAATTCATAGTTAATTTAAGAAGGGATGTTTTTTCATTGAGAAAATGAGGGAATAGTTGGGAATTTCATTGATTTGGGCTAGGAGACCTTACCTTGTTGCACCCAAATTTTGAAGCTAAGACCATATTCCTCTTGTAGGGAAAACATTCTCTGTAAGGCCTATATAATGGTTCAAGGTCAAAGGCAATGTTATTAGAACTAGACCAGTCAACGAACCAGTTGACCCCCAAAAAGTGAACTGGACCAAAACTAGAAAACACTAGACCAAAAAATACATAAAATATTCATATTTTGAGAAAAAACATATATATATATATGAATCTAAATCATTATACACAAATATGCAAAGTTTCTCGTGTATTTAGCAAAGATGTATATAACTTAAATAGCACCAAGTACAATACATCTTCGAACCCAAAAACATCAACAAAGAAGCTCTAAATGGCCTCTAGAGCCCAAAAATTAGCACAGCACTAATAAATAATTATAGTTTGACTCTAGACTCTACAATGATACAATCTGATCATATGGTAGAATCATTAGACATCTCATCCTCTCCATCCTCTACAATGGTATTCCGGCTTGATTCCCCTAGCCCTAAAGGTTGTGGTACCTGTCCATCAATCAGATCCTCTGGCTATGGAAGTGGGTCCAAGTCCATCCAAGAAAGGTCTTCATTGTCAAATGTTGGTGCCTGACTCTCCACACCCAACTCTATCGAGGGATCAAAGTCATCCAAGACTATGTTGCTTGATTCAAGGGTCTTGTTCAACAATCTGTTGTGCCTCAACCTAAGGTTGTACTAAACATAAACCATATCATTCAACTGTTTTTGTTCCAAATGGTTTCCCTTCTTGGTGTGTATATGCTCAAAAACGCACCAATTGTTTTCACACCCACAAGCACTACATGTCTGGCTCAATATCTGAATAACAAACTTTTGCCAAACAAGGCATTGACCACCAAACTATCCCCACCAATAGGTTGTACGGAACTGCTCTTTTTCGAATGAAAATCGTGAACCGGACAAAAAGGGACCAATACCAATAAGACAGACCAATTTTGCCAATTCCAGTCTAGTTCCAATAACACTGGTCCAAGGCATTGTCTATGGGATTGAAAAACAATTCTTAGGGGCTAAATCCATGGATATCGACACCTATCTATCACATGAGCTAGGAAACCCATACTTGCTACTCCTGGTCCTTAAAATTAGGCCCATATTCGCCACTCAAGGAAAACATTTCTTTTATAAGGCTTGTATTGTGGTCTATGACCTTGTGAGTGGACTATGAGCCTAAAAAATATTAGGGGCTAAATCCATGGTTTTCAATCCAAAACCATGGCTTGGGCCAAGATACTCATCCTTTTTATGTTGAATCCCCAAAATCAAGCCTATATTCCTTGAGTATGAAAAAATTCCTTATGCAAGGCTCGTATCATGGTATCGGGCTCTGTCACGTTCCCACCCCTCTACTCGGCGGAGAGGACGCGACTAACATAGCTGCTAGCTATACCAGGCATTTTAGCCCCATGAACATAAGATAAAATGCAATGAAATAAAAGCATGCATAGATGCAGAAATGATTATCAAACAACGGAAGCAATTTCATTCAATCACAACATTTAACATGTTCATATTGAGTTATAAAACAAACACAGTTGCAAGGATTTAAACACAAGAGATACTTATCTTAGAAGAAGCTTGTCCCACAACCAGCGATGTCGCTGCAACGTTCCACCCAACCATAGGCCAATGTGCTCACCAATCTCTCAGCAACACTACCACCCCCGAGTTGGGCATGATTTCCACAAGGAATAAGGGAACACTAGCAGACACACATAGCCAAGGATACACAAAACTCAGTCAAGCCAACACAGTTGGGTTTATCAGGCTATAAGGGAGCTAGAAAGGCTGACTGCTGAGTTAGTGAGCTCAACCAAAGAGCTATGGACACCTGCACCAGATCTAGCCTGACTTCTAAAACATCTACACACCCAACACAAGGAAGCATCCCCTTTTCTGCTACACTGTCCCTCGGGCTATGCCTTCCCTTCCAGTGCTATTCAGGGTGTGCAAAGAAGAAAGCCAACCCTCTAGCTCTGTCTGTGAGGTTTCCTTCTTCCACTAGATTTATCAAGCTATCTCAGACCCCATTTCCACTCCAAAAACAGTTCAAAATCAAGACAGCAGGGCACACACAGCAATTGTGAGATATGGGATTGATGAAAAACGTCTTTTTTAAACAAAAACGTAAACGGCAATGGGTAAAACAACCCCCTTAATAGCAATTTGATTTCCATATTCGCTTATGGCCCTAACGTGGCCAAAACGAACTCAATCAGCACCCAAAATTCGTGGCTCTGTCCCCCCCATTAGTTGTGCAACACTAAAACACGAAATTCCACAATCGTGGAGATGTGGAAACAACACAAAGACGCGCAGGAGAGATCCCAGCCACTGACTGATTGCAAAACCACTTTCCAGCCCTGGGAAAAATGAAGAACACAGAAGAGAACGTGAATGGTGAATGCCAAGAGCTCCAAAATCGTGAAGAAGACAACCCAATCCCTGGCATTTACAAAAACAACCTCCCATCCATGGGAAAATGAAGCCAACAACAAAAAACGTGGAATGAAAACACACAGGAACAACTCCAGCTACTCCCCAAAAGCCCCCCAATGTGAAGGAGAATGGTGAGGAAAATGAAAAACGTGGATGCATGGCAGAATGGCATACGTTTTTGGGCATTTTCCTTGCCAAGGAAGTCAAAACACTTTTTTCAAAAATAGGTTCTCTGCCCAATTCGAATTTTTTCCCATACTCTTCCCATTCCATGCAATAACTAACTCAACCACATTCTGGCAAAAATAAATGATTGGGGAAAAAGACAAGGAAGGTAGTTGACAATTTGATGGGTTCTCTCATGGACATTTGGCTTTTCCCCATGGGCCACAAAGGCTAAATATCCCCCCCACCGCCTTATCCTTAAGAATCATACCCCCATCTCATTATTGTTGCATTGGCATAGCTGGTTGTGGGTTTTTAATTAATTGCATATTTACATGATGATTTAAAAATCATAACGTGCCTGGCTAGCACAAAATACCATCGGCACCGATTTAATCGCCGAAACATAAAAACAATAATCCATGGTGGGGCTTTTTGCCTTTAGCTCCACACTACGATTAATTACAATATATACATCATATGCATTTAATGCAAACGGGGTCAAAACCAGGGTGTTACAGGCTCCCTTTATCATCAATTTTGGATTGACCTAACAAAGATTACTTAGGGACAAAATCCCCGATTTTTTACTCCAAAGCAAGGCTTGGGCCAAGAGACCCATCTTTTTGTGCCCAATCCCTAAAAATGGGCAAACATTCTTTTTGTGGCATTTGTATCAAGTCCAAGGTTGTTTGTACTATGAACGTGAAATTAATACGATCCCACTTCTATTATATTAATATTATAGATTCTACATATATGTTATAATAATAATAATAATAATCTAATTTTAAGGCGACTAGCCAAACCAGACACCAAATTGGTGGAAGAGACCTCTTTGTTTGTGGGACAACGGATCCCTCCATGCAACAATTTTTCTGCTTAAATCTAGAGAGATGTACATATCCTACCCCCTCCGGATTTGAACTTGTAACCTTTTAGGAGGAAACACATGCTCTTAACCATTAAACCTACTTAGACAAGCAAAATATTATATATCTCAAGGATGTGATTTTCAAAATATATGCACATTAAAATTTTAATTTTCTATAACACCTACACATTTTGTTTAATAACCCTCTTGGTTTTTGAGACGTGACAAATCTAGATGTTAATCTGTCTGCATGCTTCGTTTTTAGGTTCTATATCTTGATGGCTCAACTGCAAAAACTAGTTCATAAGGTTTTTTTCAAAATTCCTATCAATATCCCTGATTTTAATCATGTTTTTAAACAAATACAACATATCGATGTTTCATAAAAACACAAATGATTATAAATGCAAGTAGATTCCAAATCTATAATTTGTTAAAAAAAATCATAGATAACATTTAAAAGAAAAATCTTGTAACATATATCATAATTCCAAAATAATAATATAAAAATTATATATATATTTCTAAGTTTTTGAATAACTATCAATATCAACTTTATATTGAACAAGTACAAATAAAATTGTTTAAAACTTTATATTACAAATAAAATTATTTAACTATTTTAACATTTTGACATACCAGAATTGACCAAATCACAACCAAAGTCCCCCAATTTACGATTTATTCTTATAGAATTGATCAAATCAAATCACAACCAAAGCGCCCAATATACAATCAAAATAAGTGCAAATTAAAAAATTATGAATACAACCAAATATTTCTTAAACTAATACCATGAAAAATGTGAACCAGACACCTTTTTCATTTCCATTTAGAAAACAGACATTAATAATCTGTCAGAATTGAAGAAAAACATCAAGCCATAGAGGTGAAGAAAGACTTCAATAATCCATCTTGGGGGCATCCCAAATAATTAATCAATTACTTATAATACATGTAAAATTGAAAAAATATTTATCTACAGTTGGAAGAAGAATTGCATGATTGCTCATTCCGAGACCAACAACTATTACCTATTTGCCTGGCTGCGGTCTAGTACCTATTTGCCTGGCTGCGGTCTAGTTTCAAGACAGATCACAAATCACAGTCTATAACCCAGGTTCAAATCCCACGGCGGATTGCGCTCTCTCTCAATAATCCATTGGAGATACTCGAAATCAGATACCTGGCAAGGAATCGTGAGGACGCCCTTGTTGTCAAAGCCATAGAGGTGCTCTGCTTCTTCCAGCAAACGGAGAAAGAGTGGATGGTTGAGATACACGACGGGAACCACAAACCTCGTCTGCTCTTCTTGCTCGTCCCCCACATACACAGCCACGGAGCCCTTGGGAACGTCCTTGGGAGGATATTGAGTTTTCTTTCCTTGCTCTTCAGCCACAAAACTAAAATTCCGGCAAGATAAATAGCGGCCTATATGCCGTTTAGTTCGAGCACGAAGATTCAGGCCATTTCCAGAGGCTTTAATCTGACCTGTACGCAGACAGTGAACCTCTTCAAACCGCGTGGTTGCAGGAAGGGAAGTCAACCGGCTTAAACACTGGCCGTTAGAAAGATCGGCCGGCTGAGTTTGATTATCTGGGGTATAATGGGATCCCGAGCCCTTTGAACGCAGAAATTTTCTGCAGAGCTTAACAAACTTGCGCTGCAGTTTGAAACCCTTGCAATCTCCATCCATGTCCATGTTTATGACTGATATGGCTTTGTCTGATCTGGGAAAAGCCGATAAAATTGGGAGAAATCTTTACAGTAGGGTTAAAGAAAGTGCAGGAACATGTTGCAGTCGAAGAAAGCAGAAAAGAGCCAGCGATTCGCAACTGATATGGCTAGCCTGAACGAAGTTAGGCCGAAGCCGGTAATAGACGGAGGGACGTTATACATATTCGATTTCGCCCGTTTAGATATGAAGTTCACATGCATGCGGCTCGATCTCGCGACGCAGGCACAGTTCTACAGCTTGGAAAGCGGACTAAATTGCATGCAATGGGGAGAAGTGGGGCTAAATGCAGGAAAGAGGGCATTATTTAACTCCGGCGATGGAGCGCGTTGTCAAGATCGGTAGTGGGCTAGGGAAAAGCGGCTGCCAAGAAGAAGTGGCCGTTAAAAATTGAAGAATAAATCATATAAGTCCATTGATTGAAGGCAGTGGCCGTTGAAACTGAAAAAAATATCAAATGAATACCTTGATTAAAGGCAAGACATGGGACCCCGACACTGAAGATTTCAAAATGACAGTCTTTCCATTGCCCATTCAACACAAAAATCGATTGACCAACTCCGAATACACCGAATGCTTTTTCTTCTTCCACTAATATTCCTCCATTAATCTTCCAGATGGACGCTTCTTCGAGTGAATCCGAGTAAGTGGATTTCGAGTTGTCTTCTTTTCTTCCATCTTCCAGGTGGATGCTTCTTGGAGTAAGTGGACTTCGAGTCGAACAAGAAAGTGGATTTACTCATAGTCCCAACTATACGAGTCACTCTTCTCGGAATTTGAATCCTTACTCGATGTCCACTCCACCCAGTTTTGGGGATTTGAATCCCAACTACAATCTATACAGAGGAATGGAATCCCTACTGCAGCTTTGGGGGATTTGGATCCCAACGATAAATCTATAGACAAATCCCAAATCTACGATTCTACACAGACGAATCCCAAATTACCGGGAATTGAATCCCTACTACATGTGCATATACATGTCGAATCCCAGCTACAGGTCTACACAGAGACGAATCCACACAGATGAATCCCAAATTATGGGGAATTTGAATCTCACCGCCAACTTTACACAGTTATGACGAATAAACACACAGTTACGAGAGATAAAGATGTGTATTGGTAATTGGTATTCTTTAGCTACCGCTCATAAACACACAGTTACGAAGGATATACACAGTTACGAGGGATATACACGTGTAATTTGGTATTCTTTAGTTACAGCTTAATTTAATTCACGAGGGATCGGTATGTATTTTTAAGAATGAAAAGTAGAAATAGATTATGAATGGAAAGGATTTGTGAAAGTTATTTTATAATTTTTATGTTTAGAAGTGTGTATATTTTAGAATTTTGAGGTGGAATATTATTTATGTTTTTTTAGATTGTTGAAGTATGGTAGAAGTCTATTATTTAGATTGATTTTATGGTTGTTTAAATTTAGTAATAAACAATTATAAAAAATCAAAAATAGCTCATGTGATGAGTGTATTTAATGGCATGGTATGTGCACTCTGTGTGATACTAGAACTTCATCTAGCAACTTCGATTCAAGCTAGTGTGTACAAGGTTTAGTCAAACTCCATTTTGCAATTGGGAGTTTGAGCTAATGTGTAATTTGTGTGGCACTTGAACTCCTAATAAACTCCTCTGAACTCATGAGATAACTGCACTTAGTGGCTTGGTAATGAACTCATGAGATAACTGCACTTAGTGGCTTGGTAATGTGCACCAGTGTGACAGTGGAACTCCATGTAGCAGCTCGGAGTCTAGCTAATGTGCACAAGGTTTAGTTGAACTCCATTTTGCAGGTGGGAGTTGAGCTAATGTGCACTCCGTGTAATAACATGTAGTTGAGGCATAAGGAATAGACAACAACTTATTTGTGACACTTAACTGGGTGTTCATAGGCCACAAGTTAAGTGACTACGTTAGTTTTAGTTTATGAGGTATTTGTTGAAGTTATAATTTAAAATATTTTGTTAGAAGTTATAGTTATATATAATTGGTAAAAACTTTGATCATGAATCTTTGTTCTTATAAGTTTTGGTTTGGCTCATTTTAAGATGACTTGGATCATCAAAATTTTGTTAAAAAATGAATAGATCAGGGTAAAACTTTATTCATGATTTCTTTTGATTATAGAGAAGCATTTTAGAGCTCAATTTAATGCACATGTGTAATGTAATCTCCATGTTCAAGGCTAAGGTGAAAAGGCATCTATTTCTTTCCCTCAATTCAAACCTTATTTATTTTCCCTTTCAAATAGCAAGTACGGGGGTCATTAAGGCATTGCTAACCTAGCATTAGATGTACGATTCAACATACGGTAAGGGGTACAACAAGATAACTAAATTGTATGTCACCCCATATCACAAAATAATAACATATTGACCCTATTATCCATCTTAATTTAAAGTCTACAAAAGCTATAAAAAATTAAAAAGAGGCATCAAAGTTACTAATAATACAATCACTTTGATGTACCTGATGACTTTGAATTAAGACAGACATATTTTCTTTTTAACAAAGAGTTAATAATGTATTTAAACTCGCAGTATGGTTCACACAAAAGACTTAGAAACCAAATCAATCTGGAAAAGTTTAGGTGCACTTGGCATGCCCAAGTTAATTTCATAGTAAAAAAAAGAGTTAATAATGTATCTAAACTTGCATTATGGTTCACACAAAAGACTTAGAAACCAAATCAATATGGAAAATTTTAGGGGCACTTGTCATGTCCAAGTTAATTTCATAGTTAATTTAAGAAGGGGATGTTTTCTCGTTGAGAAAATGAGGGGATAGTTGGGTATTTCATTGGTTGGGCTAGGAGACCTTTCCTTCTTGCATCGAATCTTTGAAATTAAGACCATATTTCTTTCATAGGGAAAATATTCCTTATGTATGGTCTATATCTAAAGGTCCAAGGTCCAAGGCAATGTTATAAGACCAAGAAGGGTCATCAAACAGGTCGACCCAAAAAATGTAAATCAGATTGGAATATAAAAAAAATTGGACCAAAATCTGGTCGACCAAAAAATACATAAAATATTCATGTATTAAAAAATCAATATATGCACATGCATTCATATGAATCCAAACCATTATACATAAATATGCAAAGTTTTTTCATGTATTTAGCAAGAAAGAGTGCATATTATAACCAAAATACCATCGAGTACAATAGTATTTGAACCCAAAAAACAAGAGGATCTATATGGCCTCTAGAGTCCAAAAATAAGCATAATACCAAAATAACATCTTGTACAACACATCTATAATGAACCAAAAAAATCAACAAAGAGGCTCTAGATGGCCTCTAGAGTCCAAAATTAAGCATAGTACTAATAAATAACTATAGTGTAGACTCTAGACTATAATGGTAAATTCTAATCATGTGGTAGAAGCATTAGACATATCATCCTCTCCATCCTCTAAAATAGGATTTTGGCTTGATTCCCCTAGCTCTGAAGGTAGTGGAACTCATCCATCAATTTGATCCTTTGATTGTGGAAGTGGGCCCAAGCCCATCCAACAAAGGTCTTCATTATCAAATGCTATCGCCTTACTCTCCACAACCCACTTTGACAATGGATCAAAGTCATCCTAGATTGTGTTGCTTGAATCAGGGGCTTTGTTCAACAACTGGTTGTGCCTTAACCTAAGGTTGTACTAAACATAAATGATATCATTAAACTATTTTTCTTCTAAATGGTTTCTCTTCTTTGTGTGTATATGCTAAAAAACGCTCCAATTGTGTTCACACCCATAATCAACGCATGTCAGTGCTCAATATTCGAATGGAATTTTTTGTAAAACAAGGCACTAACCACCAAATCGTTCCCACCAATAGGATTTACAGAACCGACTGATTTGGTACGAAACGTGACCGACCTTTTTAAGTCAGAAATCATGAACTAGACCGAAAAGGGACCAAAACGGTTCTGATAACACTAGTTCAAGGTATTGTCTATGGGATTGAAAAAACAATCCTTAGAGGCCAAATTTATGGATTCTAGCTCCTCACTTGAGCTAGGAAACCCATCCTTGTTGTTAGCCCTAAAGTTTGCTATAGACTATAATAGAACAAAGTTTATGCACCTTAGATATCAATAGATTGGAAAAGATAGTTCGAGTAGGATGGGATTTTCAAACAAAGGGTTAAGCATAGGTTATAGTTATATTGACAACATCTCATGGATCAAAGGTTTGTAACTTAAACATTAGACAAATGGAATAAGGGAGAAACACATAATAGAGAAGAACATACAAAAATCACAAACTAATCACTCTTAAATCCACATAACAAAATATTATTGAACATGAATGCTTTTTATCGGTAAATGAACAACACTAGGAAAAATTAACAAATTACAAGCAATTGTAATAAGGATTTACTGTAAGAGAAACCATAATCCATTAGACCATTGAGTACATAAACATAATCTATCTTTAAATTCAAAAAACATTAAACTGAGACGAAAAAGGTTATCTTTCAATCTTACAAAATATTTCCCAGTTGCCTACCCTCGACCCTCCACTCTCTAACCCCCAAACTAATATCATGCTTGAATATATAGATACGAGTGTTGCATAGAAAATATTAGATCAAATTTGCGTGGATCTAAGTACCTTAAAATAGTATACAATTACAATTTAAGATTTGGTCTCATAAATGAAGGTATGAGATCGAATTAATATCGGCAAAATCTTATCCATAGGTTATGTGTGTTGGCAGGTTCTTTGCTTTCCCTTCCTAGGCATCGGAGATATGTGAATCATTGGATACATTGTGCCTTCATACTTTCGATAGCAAAATGTACTATGTTTATATGAATGTTGCTACTAGAAATTCTATGGCTTTCATCAACGATGATCCTTGGACTTTAGTTCCGGTAACACCATCTATCTTTACCTTCTAGATGTTGAATATAAATGCTGCAGAAAAGGACCATTCACAAAATTTGCAAATCTTTTGACAAATTATCCATTAATGATGACATCTGCATTAGCTACTGGAATCTTCTTGTAGAATTATTAAACTCATACCACGATTAGTTGATTTAAGAATCCTAGTTTACTATTTGTCAAACACGAGAAAAACAAACTTAATCTTTCACCTGTTATCTAATGTATTACATTGATTTGACTTAGAACATGAGTTTATATGAAGTATGGACAAGGAAGGATAAGGAAATGACACAAAGACAAATAATCTAGAGTTAATGAATAAAACAAATTGAGATGTTGTATCTCCTCTGCAAAATATGTTCTACAACAAATTTTATACCTTATTTCCTGCTAAGCCTAATAAATTGTTTCTGCCAAAATGTTAAGATTATGTTCTGCTTAGTTTCTATGATTTTCCTATAGCCACTTGAACTTTAATACCCTATTGTGCTTACATAGTCTTTTATTTCGTCGAAACATCTTATGATTCTTACTACATAAAGCATTATGTTTAGTAATGAGCCTTTCCATCTTTCCTCTGATTTGTGCATCGTTCTTCTTCAATATTGTATTTTCTTGCTTAAGGTGCTTGAATCAATACCTCACATTCATCAATTTTTGTTGAAGCTTTTTAACCCTCTTATTTTCTTCTTTTTTGATGAGATGCTACAAGAGGATCATGTGATATTATTCCATTTCCTGGTCAACCTCCTTTACTTTGGTATCCTTACTGTTAGAATAGCCTCCTTTACTTTGGTATCCCCACTGTTAGAATAGGGAAAGTTCAATATATACCTTTTCAGCTATTTTTCACGTCCTGAATGGGGTAAATTTGTGACAACTTCCTCCGATTCTTGCTCTTGTTCTAAACGAAACTGGTCACTGTGGTCAATTTTAAGTAACTCAAGAAACTCATGCTACACTTTTCAATATTTGTTAAAACATAAAAATGATGCTCCTCGATTTTAGAAGGTTGATTAGTATCTTCCTCCTGATGAACTAGTTGTTTAAGCTTCTTCGACTTCCTAGTTTTATTTTTCTCAAGGTTGACAAGAGCTAGATGAGAAAACCTTTGCTTTTGGTTGATTGATCATGAACTAGTTGTAAATATTTAGAAAATTATTCTAGGTCTACATGCTAACATCTGGCTCCACAAGGGATATTGCTTTTCTGAAAACCATTAAGAGCTACAAACCATGTGCCCTCCTCCAATTTCTATCCTAGTGATATGTAACATGTTTAATCTGAGACCATTTTTGCTCATTATTCAAAGCTAAAAGAACTAAAATTAACTTGAATGCAAACTAGAATAAAACTATTTTAAACTAGTGCTTTTCTTCATTGGGTTATGGAGTCATTATTCCTCTTTTCTACTGCAACTCACCAGTATTTACAATGGATTTAAGCCACTCACAAATTTAATAAATAAGGAAATGTTTTAGGAACCACCCATTTAGAGGGCCACCCATCAAATCCTCACCTTCCATATTATGTAAAATGAAAGTATTATTGTTTAGGGCCTTTGCAACTTTGAAGGGTCCAAACCAAAGATGATCAAACTTTTCATGCTTTGATTTCTCATCTCTCCTAGCATCCCACCTCAAAATTAGATCAATAGGGAGAAAATTGTCTTCCAATAAAAATATCCTTAACCTTAATTTGATGAGCTTCAGTGATCCAAGAGGATATTGGTGGCCACCCACCTATTCCTCTTGGACCCCCACCACTGTTTCTTTCAGTTTTCCAGTTTCCTTAATTGTAGCACAATTTACTATTTTTGGCAGTTTTCGGGTCCTAAACTTCTGGAGCCGTTTTGAGGCCCTAAACGACGTTTTTTTGGCATCGAATGGTCCAGCAAATATGAGTTCGTTCCGAACTTGACTTTTGTTGTTAATGGATGTAGTCCTTAAATAGATCTTTCTAACGATGTATCATTCGCGTCAAACGGAGGTAGTATGCTAAAGTTACAACCCCGGGAAATTGATGTACCAAGTTACCCAACGGGGCCCACATTAAGGCGTTTCACCTCCTAGGGTTAGGTTTTTTGATGTGTAGGGTTTCCATTGTTTCTCAATAATATATAGGCCTTCTAGCCTCATTGTAACACAGAGTTCAGAGGCATGTAGCCACCACATCTCTTCTCAGAGATAAGCTACCATCACTCTAGCTAGTTTATTTCCATTATGTATGTAAACAAGTTTCAGTTATTGATTAATGAAATGAAGTGTTATTTCCGCTGCATATTTGTTTCTATGGTTATTTGTGTATTCTGTTGCGTTCCTGCATAAATCTGGATTAGTGGTATTAGAGCAATATGTTCTTTCTCGATCCTTCTTTGGATGTCCCCAACGAGGGCGGGGTATAAAGAGTTAGGGCTCGATCTGGTTGAACCTTTGCAAGATCAGCCTCGCAAATCCCGACGACCACCCATGGGGGACAAAAAGAAAGATGAGGGCGCAAAAGATCCTATCAAAATGTTGCTCGAGGAGGCCCTTGAAAAACAAAGGAACGCGATGATGGATAACTTCACCCAGATCCTTCAACGACTTCCCACTGGCGGCGCATCTGCATTTAGCAGCCACTCTGGAGGTGCAAACCCTTTTAAGGTACAAGTAAACTTCAACATTCCCATATTTGATGGTCGAATAGATGCAGACGCCGTAGATAAATGATTGAATTTATTAGAAGGATATTTCTCGGTTCATGACTTTTCTGACCGGGAAAAGATTACTTTTTCTCTACTCAAAGCCGCCCCCCATGTCAAGGACTGGTGGGAAACCTACTGTGAGAGAAAGGATGAGGAGGAACCCTCTCTGTTCTCAGCCGTACCCACTTGGAATTATTTCCGAGATGCCATAAAGGGACAATATTATCCGGTGGGGAGCTATGAGGACAAGTACATCCAATGGACTACGCTACGGCAGCAAAGAGATCAAGATGTGCATGAGCTAACGAATATGTTCCATACCTTGCGCACCAAGTTGGGTATCAAAGATTCAGAGAAACATTTGGTGCTGAAGTACCGCAGTTGTCTGCACAGATACATTTAGGAGGAAATGGAGTTCCTCGACATCTCCTCGCTTGGTACGGCATATCGGTATGCTGCCAAAATTGAGCAAAAATTCAAACAGAAAAAGCGAGACTTTGGATCTGCGAATCAGAAGCAAGGGAAAGGTGCCCCCAAACTGCAGAACCAAGGACACAACCAAGGCATGGCGACTCAAGAAAACTTGCCAAAGCCGCAAGCAAAGAGCAACATTGCAAAGTCGAAGAAGGAAGCGGGAAAGTGGTGCGAGTTCCATAAGAGCCCCACTCACAACACAAGTGAGTGTCGAGCTTAGCAGTCACTGGTGGCTGAGATAAAGGCGTCTGAATCAGATGCATACTCTGACACTGAATCTGAACCCGAGAAGGGGAATGACAGGGGGAAGAAGATTATCGATGCAGAGCCCAATGCCACCGTTGCCACCACGAAGATCCAAAAGGAAGAACTAGAAGATTAAGAGGAGGAGGAGCGTCTTTTCCACTCCCAGATGTGGGTAAAGGGTTCCCCGCTACAGTTCATCGTCGACAGTGGGAGCCAAAAGAACTTGATTTCAGCAGAGGTCGTGAAGTGGTTGGGTTTGTTGACCCCGGCACACCTGCAACCGTACACCATCGGGTGGCTTCACCAAGGACGAGATCTTCGCGTCAGCCAACAATGTCGCCTTCCCTACAGCATCAAGCCCTTCACCGATGAGGTATTATGTGATATTGCTCCTCTTGATGTTTGTGATGTATTATTAGGTCAACCATACTTATGGAAGCGACATGTTGTGTATGAGTCCCGGCCTCGCGCTATTATTATTATGTTGGGAAATAATTTGTACAGGATACCAGAGGTACCACCCCCTACCATTATCTCTTTGGTTACTGCAAAACAATGCAGTAAGCTCATTTCCAAAACTGGGAAGTTTGTTTTCTTGATGATCTGCCCTCGGGGCAAGAAGAAGATTGTGGCCACAACCTCCAGACAGGGCCCCTTCGCACGATAACAACAAATGGACAAGGTCGTGGAGGAGTACCGGGACATTATCACCTCACCCACCGGGGTGCCTCTCCACTGTCAGGTCAAGCACCCCATCGATCTAACCCCAGGTGCGCCGCTGCCCAATGGACCGATCTATCGCTTCTCTGTTCTGGAGAATGATGAAATCAAGAGGCAAATTCAGGAGCTGTTATAGAAGGGTCACATCTGGCCAAGTTCATCACCCCGTGGGAGCCCGATCGTGTTGGTACAGAAAAAGGATGGGACTTGGAGACTCTGTATTGACTATCGGGCGCTAAACAAGATCACTGTCCGGAATAGGTACCCGATCGCACGGATTGATGACCTCTTGGACCAGCTTAAAGGGGCAAAATATTTTAGCAAGATCGACTTAAATTCTGGGTATCACTAGGTACCGATCAAGCTGACCGATGTGTGGAAGACTGCCTTCAAAGCCAAGAAGGGCCTTTTCGAATGGTTGGTCATGCCTTTTGGGCTGACGAATGCTCCTGCAACCTTCATGAGACTGATGGACGACATCTTGCGGCCATTCACCAACTCATTTGTAGTAGTGTACTTGGATGACATCCTGATCTTCAGCCAGACTTGGGAAGAGCACCTCCACCACATCCGATAGGTCCTCCAAACATTGCGGCAGCACAAGTTGTGTGCCAATTTGGACAAGTGCACTTTTGGCATGACCCAGGTTCAGTATCTGGGATACATTAATGATGACTGTGGGGTACATGTGGATCCAACCAAGATCCAAGTCATTCGGGATTGGGCAGCCCCAACTACTCTAACAGAGCTTCGCAGCTTTTTGGGCCTTGCTAATTTCTACCGTAGGTTCGTGTTGGGATTCTCTCATATCACTTGGCCCTTGAGTCAAGTCACCAAGGGAGGAGCGAAAGCAAAATTATTTTGGTCAGAAACTTAGCAGAAGGCGTTTGCAGAATTGAAACATCGCCTCTGTTGTGCCCCAGTGCTCACATTACCAGACTTGCAACAACCATTTGAGATCGAGACAGATGCCTCTGACTATGCTATTGGGGCATTCGTTACTCAACAAGGGCATCCAGTGGCATATCACAGTGAGACACTGTTGGACACAGTCCACAAATATCCCACTTATGACAAAGAGATGTATTCCATTGTACAGGCTTGTCGACAATGGAAGCATTACATTTTGGGGAAGGAAATGATCATCCACACAAGCCACCGACCCCTGCAGTTCATGCAGACACAAGGGAAGTTACAGAACGATTGCCATCAGAAGTGGTCCACATATCTACAACAGTTTCATTTGAACATCAAGTATAAGAAGGGAAGCACCAATAATGTTGCAGACTGCCTCAGCTGACCACCAATCGTGGCGATAACGACCGTGCTCAACTCTTGTGGGCACGAGACTTCTGATTGGCCGCTTCTCTACAAGAGCGATCCAAAATTCGGCCACACATACCAAACGCTCTTGGAGGGAAACCAAGTTCCAAAATTTCACCTCCAGGATGTGCTACTGTGTCACATGGGACACCTTTGTGTTCCTTCAAGCGAGCATGCCAAGATGATTTCGGAAGCGCACTACAGTCAGGTCGCTAGGCATTTTGGGGTCGAGAAAACAGTGGTAGTACTGCAAAAGTATTTCTATTGGCCGAACCTTCGATAGGACGTCGGGAAGTACATCCGATCCTGCATTGCCAAACCATTGCCAAACCATCCATCAAGAAGCAAGGCTTCTATACTCCGTTGCCTACCCCTAGTCGACCTTGGGAATCCATCTCCATGGATTACATGTCAGGCCTTCCTTCTACTAAGCACGACAACGACTGTGTGTTTGTGGTCGTTGACAGATTCTCAAAGATGGCCATAATGGCGGCCTGCAAGAAGAATATCACAACAGAAGCCACTGCTAAACTCTTCTTTGAAAGAGTGTGGGTACACTTTGGTATCCCACAGTCTATAATCTTAGACCGGGATAGCAGGGTCCTTAGTACATTCTGGTCTAGCCTATGGTTAATGCTAGACCCCAAGCTCACAAAGTCCACAGCTTTCCATCCCAAGACTGATGGCCAGACAGAGGTCGTCAACAGGATGATCGTACACATTTTGCACATGTACAACTCAAAGCATCCATGCACATGGGATGAGAGCCTCCCCTATGTACAACACAGCTATAACCGGGCCCTCCACAGCTCAACCAACCATAGCCCCTTTCAGGTGGGCTTGGGATTCCAGCCACTATGTCCCATTGACGTAGCCATGCCATTTGTAGCTACTCAGGCTAATTAAGCTCATATCCAGTCTGAAGTTTCCAAGGCAAACAGCTTCATTGAGCGCATTCAGCACATTCGCCAACAGGTTCATGACATATTGGATAGATCCAATGCTAAGTACAAGTAGCGACATGATTAGCATCGGGTGCAACACAACTTCCAGGTGGGTGACAAAGTGTGGCTACATTTACAGAAGGAGCGCCTCGCTGGACCCCACCGCAAGCTTCGCTTGCTCCGATATGGGCCATACACCATCACCAAGGCTATCGGGGACAATGCCTTCGAGCTCAGTGTTCCACCATTCATTGGTCTGCACCTAGTGTTCAATGTGGACCGCCTTCGGCCCTACTTTCCACCTCTACTTGACACATCAGACGTGGTAGAACAACTCACACCAATAGAGTTAAACCCCGACTGCATGGAACAAGCCACAACTGATCGGATTATGGACACACAGATCAAGAACACCCGCCAACAGAATATCCAGCTATATCGAGTTGTCAAAGCAGGCCAACTCCTTCACCAGGGAAAGTGGCTCATCGGGGACCAAGTTCAACAGAAGTTTCCTCATCTCATGGAGGAACTCAACGCAATGGGGACCATTGCTTCCTAAGGGGGGAGGAATGATCCTGGAGGATATTGGTGGCCACCCACCTATTCCTCTTGGACCCCACCACCGTTTCTTTCAGTTTTCCAGTTTCCTTTAGTGTAGCACAATTTACTATTTTTTGCAGTTTTCGGGTCCTAAACTTCCGGAGCCGTTTTGAGGCCCTAAACGACGTTGTTTTGGCATCGAATGGTTGGGCAAATATGAGTCCGTTCCGGACTTGATATTTGTCATTTATGGATGTAATCCTTAAACAGATCTTTCTAACGATGTATCATGCATGTCAAACGAAGGTAGTATGCTAAAGTTACGACCCCGAGAAATTGATGTACCAAGTTACCCAATGGGGCCCACATTAAGGCGTTTCATCTCCTAGGGTTAGGTTTTTGGATGTGTAGGGTTTCCATTGTTTCTCAATAATATGTAGGCCTTCGAGCCTCATTGTAACACAGAGTTCAAAGGCATGTAGCCGCCACATCTCTTCTCAAAGATAAGCTACCGGCACTCTAGCTAGTTTATTTCCATTCTGTATGTAAACAAGTTTTAGTTATTGATTAATGAAATGAAGTGTTATTTCCGCTGCATATTTGTTTTTATGGTTATTTGTGTATTCTGTTGTGTTCCTGCATAAATCCGGATCATTAAGTTTCTTCATTCAGTAATTCCTTGGTTTGTTGTGCCTCTATCAACTGATAAATCCTTTTTTGTACATCATTGGGATCTTCAATCTCATCCTGGAAAAAATTCAGGACTGGCAAACCGAGTTGAACAAGAGAAACAACATAGATCCCATATACCAATTTAAAAGGAGATGTACTAATGGACTACTTGGTGTTGATTCTATCGACCCACAATGTATATTTCAACTTTGAATCCAATGCCTTCTTATTTTCTAACAATAATTTCTTAATAATTCTGATAAGGCTCTTGTTTGAGGATTCTACCAATCCATTCCTATGTGGATAATAAGGTGTATAATGCTTATAGATGATGTTATGCCTCTTGCAAAAATGGAGCAAAGGTGTAGATTTTAATGTTGCAACATTGTCAACGACAATTTTCCTATAACAACCAAATCTTATGAATATATGTTCCTCTAGAAAATTAATAATTACCTTATGAGTTGCATTTCTAATTGGTATGGTTGTTATCCATTTGGTGAAGAAATTTTGGTCTGCGAAAATCCACCTGTGTTGTCGAGTGGAAAGAGGATGAATTTCTCCAATAAAATCCACCCCGTTGTTGAAAGGGACCATCTACAACAATAGGTCTCAAAAGTAAGGACAATAATTTTTGCTTTCCAACAAACAACTGACATTCTACACAAGCTCTAACCTTTGGAAACACATTGAAAACAACCTAGACCAATAATAGTCTGCCCTCAAAATTTTATAAGCAATGGCATTCCAATAATGATGTCCTCCACATGCCTCTCTATGCATTTCAACCATAATTATTTGTGCATCATCCTCATAAATGCATTTTAACAATATACCCATAGGATCTTTCCAAAACAAAGCTTGATTTATAATACAATACGTCATTGCTTTCATCTTTTAAGATATGGTCTTTGTTTTATCAAACTCTGGTGGACATTGCAATGTTTTGCAGGAAGTAAACAATATATTTATACCATGACGAGGAAGAGAAATTCTCAGATACCTGTAGCTTACCTTGTTCACTTTGAGATTCTCCATAAGTTGATTGATTTAGAATAAAATTTAGCCCAAAAACTTAACAATTTGGTTATCTTGGAAGCTTTGCTAGACCTTGTCCTTTAACTAATTTTGTAGGTTTTATTTCGAGATCATATTCTATTATATTAGCAATCCACCTACCTCTTTTTCCATCACTAGTTGGTTGCGTAAGAACTCCTTTAACTTAGTTGCTTGGTACATAAGCAGTCACCTTTCAATGCAGCATATATATTATGAAAAAATTCATTGGTTTAACACTAGCATAAGCCTGCTTCTCTACATTATTGTATTTCAAATCTGCATCTCTTAAAGCTCTACCGAAAAAAAAGAGATAGGATGCTCATGTCCTTTTGCATTCTTCTGCAACAAAACAACATAAAAAATATCTTCCGAGGCAAAAGAGAATATATGAAACTCTTTAGAATAATCAAGGCTAACTAACATCGGAGCTTTTTTAAAGGCTTGCTTGATTCTTTGAAAATATGCTCTAGCTTCACCATTCCATTTGATTTCACTATTCTTCCTCGATATTCTTATTATCTGGTTAACATTTTTTTGCAAAATTTGAGATAAACCACCTTAGGAAATGATTTTTCCCAAGAATGATTGAATATCCTTCCTATTTCTAGGTATATTAATCTTCTGAAATGCTTCAATCCTGGTTGGATAAATCTTAATACCTTCCGGAGACACTATATGCCTCAGAAGCTTCCCTTTCTGCATAGCGAAATGTGGTTTCTTTGTATTTAGGGAAATACCATATTTTCTGCATTTTAAAATTGCCTAGGATACTTCAAATGATATTCATCTAAATTAGAAAACACAACGATGTCATTTAAGTATATAACTATGAATTTGTCCCTTTCACTAACAAAGGCTATATCCATAGCTCTTTGGAATGTTGCTCCTGCATTCATGAGACTGAAAGGCATTTTATCGTACATAAAAGTACCCCAAGGAGTAACAAAAGTTGTCTTTTCTTTATCATCATCATGGACTACTCTTTGATTATATCCAAAGAACCCATCAATCATATAAATTATTTGAGCACAAACAAACCTCTGCAAAATTTAGTCTATCTTGGGTAAAAGATAATTGTCCTTCAAAGAACATTTATTCAAATTTCTAAAATCAATGCAGAACCTTATTTCTCCATTCTTTTTCTTGACTGATACTATTGCAACCCATGTTGAATATCTTAAAGGAACAATGATCTAAGCATTGAGCAATTCCTTCACTTCCTTTTCAATTACAAGCAACAAAATTGGATTCACGTGCCTTGGTTTCTGTCTAAAAGGTTTTGTGCTCAGCTTAAGAGTAACCTTATGTTGAATAATATTATTGTCATAAGTTTTGAGATCATCATAAGACCATGCAAAAATATCAACAAATTCCTTCATAAGGTCTACATACCTCTTCCTTTTCTCATCAGATATAGATTTTGATAATTTAACAAGCTTTGGCTTTGTCTCATTCCCAATATTGCATCTCACGCCATTTTATTCTGAGGATCAAACTGAAGGCTTCATCAACCCATCATTGTTAATGAAAATCCTTTATAAAGGAACTAAACCTTTAGGAATGAAATTACCCTGTAATTCAATGATGTCATGATTGACAATCATATTCAATAAATGAGAATCATCTTGCTTTTATTACACATCATTATCCTAATCTATATGAGAAACATAAAATTCTTTCACTGATTCCAAAAGCCTTGTTACTTCTTGATCGTCACTAAATACCTGCCAATGTTTGACATTGTCTGGAATTGAAGACTTGTGTCTCATCTCAGTTTAATATCTGAGCTATGAGTCAATGGGAGCTTTGAAACCACTGGTTGCTAAAGATAAAGAATCTACCTTTTGATTAGAGCTCCTTGGTATAAATGTAATATGGAAAGCTAAAAAGAAATTCTCAATCAAATTCCATACCTCATTTCTATATAGCTTTAGTCTTTGTTGTCTGGTTTGGTAAACATTTTTAACCCACTAAATAACTAACTCAGAGTGACAAAAAACAACAATCTTCTAAATGTTCATAATTTTTATAGCTCTTAGCCCCAATACAAAAGCTTTGTATTTTACAATATTATTAGTGGTTTCAAACTCTAATTTATATAATAAAGAAATAATATAATTTGAAGGTGATACAAGTACAATTTTGACACCAAACCCTTCTTTTAAAGATGATCCATAAAAAACACATTTTCCATATAGTATTATCCATTGTTTGTTCCTGCCTACCTAGAAGTATGTTCCTATTTTCTACGCAACCTTGAGCATCATCATTTATATGTAAAATGCAGGACCCAATATCCTCTTGAACTGCATATATGGGATTATTTGTTAGGTTTTCTTGATCACTAACTATATATGCCAATTGTATTTACTTGCACAACCTTCTTTGTTCTCCTTCAAATACAAGAATTGTTACATATGTCAAATCCATCTGCAAGGTTCCACCTAACTTCTTTGCCCAAAACCTAGACGAAAGAAAGCCAAGCTTAGGAGGAATGTCAACAACCACAATATCCATAATGACACTTTTCATGGGGAGTGGAGTTAATCCAACTACCAAGTCTTTAATTACCCCCAGACATTGGACTGCTTTGGAATCAAATGAGTACAAATCATGTTATAGCTTGGTAATATTCAAACCCAGTCCTTCCATAATCACTTTATGAATTAGATTACGAGAAGCACCCAAACCCAAAAGACAATTATGGAGCATTTTATCATGAAAAATAAGTGTAGTTAAAAAGGGTGGAGGAAATTTAGACTTGTCTTCCATATCAGGGCCAAAAGCTATAGTAGGATTTTCATCTTGCAGATTCATTGTATCCGAAGGGATAAATTAGTTGGAAGTTGTAAAAAATTCATAGCAAAGTCCTTATAAGACCAATTTTTCATTAATTCTACCAAAGGGATTGGAATCTTGATTTACTCATTTCATGTTCTAAACTAAAGCGATTGGAATCTTTGATTTTACTCATTTTACCAATTTAAGACAAACTTACCAAGTTAAGACAATTGAACAACCATGGAAGATGGTTTGGTTTTGTTATGCTGCAACCAGAAAGGACAAGTCTGGTGGTGGCCATTAACACGAACACAAATCTCCATTTTACCTCGAAAACAAACATTAAGGATGCCATTAACGACTGGTGAGAACCTGCACCCAAGGCACTTTATATAGCTGCCATGAGGTGCAAGGCTCCTTTGAAAAAAACCTCAGACCAAGTTAACCAGCGAAATGAACGTTCAGACAGGCCAAAACCCAAGTTAAAACCCTATCAAAACCCTTGCAACCGTATAGGAAAAGTGGACAGCCGAGATCAAATCTTAGGCAAGCTCTTAAAATCATGGATGCGTTTTCAACTCGCAGCGAGGACAAAAGCTTAAATGTGAAGGTCAAACCAATCATAACCCTGTACATCCCAACTTATTGCATGGCCAAAGCATAGGTTATATTATAGCATGTCAATGATTTTTATAGCCTTAGATCAATGTTCGACTATGGTATATGTTATCACTAAAGTTGAACCCCGAGTGTTAGGGTCAAGCTTAGAGAAATCTTAAATTGGTTTAATGGATAACTGGAAAATGAATTTATGGAATTTGGTGGTAGGTAAGACTTACTACAGAAATCAAGCTAGATTTGGAAGCAAATATTGAACAACAGTATATATCACAATCAAGACTGATAAGACAAAGCTACGAGTATGAATTTATGAAAGACGTGAACCAGGTTCTGCATATAGTACTTAAGAATAACTTCACATTTATTGTGAGAATCTAGCAATGGATTAAGATGACCATACACCAGACAAAATCACAACACATGAAATTTAATTATTAAAACAGAAAGGCGGCTCATATGAACATAATCATTTCAAAGCAGCAAACAAAAACATAGTGCATACATGCTCCTGCCACTCTAGTATCAGGATGTTCAAATCCTGCCTCAGCCCTCTCGGCTGGTACCTCCCCTTCCTCCTTCTTTTCGAGCATCTCAGTTTGCTCTTATATAACATTTGGATCATTTACATTCAGATTTCTAATACCATGCCTTGCGCCTCAAGATAGGCAATGCACTGATTAGGAAATCATTACATGGCATTTGAATAAGGAATTTAGTACAACTGAATGCACTATTGTAGAAGAGATATTCAATACGTTTCTGCCAGATCATACTCAAAAAACTCCTTCTTGAATCGATTTCAACATCTTTGCTTATGATTTCTTATGGTCGCCTTAATCTATTGACACAAAGTGTTATGATATAAGGCAATATAACTGTTTTATCTTTTAAATGTAACATATTCTCAACAAGACACCTGGAAAAGGTCAAAGTCAGGAACTGAGCTAAGCATATTAATTCGATGCTTTTGAACTGTCCATTACTTGCGCTAAGGAGAGGATTCGACCAGATCTTTGACCAAAGATCCACGTCCGTTCTAGATGACCTGGGTATGATCTGAGTAGCACATAACCATCACAAATATTCAATATCCAGAGCCTATGTGTCCATTTTCCAACAGAACACCTGGAAATATCATAACCTTCAAAATCGGAAAAGGAACTAAACCACCGGAACTAGGAGCACAATCATGCCATATGTAATTTTGAAACGCATCATGGTGCCTCTTATATCTTTGTGCTTTTCATTTTGAGTTGATGGGCTGATAAGAAATCCCAGCAGTAAGTAGAGAACAGTTGGTACAACAACTATCAAAAGGATAAATTTATTTACATCAGGCTGCAAAAAAGCTTGATAAATAGTCACAAACATGGCACCACTCAACCCAAGCTGAGACTTTAATATACCCATCGCTCTGCCTCGATGATCGTCAAAGTTTTCCACACTGGTCATCATGTAGGCCGTTTCAACCCAACCATCTCCACCGGTTCCCAAAGCCACATACAAGCACAACATCCATATAGATCTTGGAGTGTCACCTGCAATTATCATCCACATCAGACCATAGCCAAATATCCTCAGAAGTGCCCCAATGTACACAATGACCCATGGCGGGTAAAAGTTGTAAAAACAAAAAGCCAGAAGCCAGAGCAACAACAGCTCCAAAGTCTTTAGCAACTCCAATATTGTCAATATGCTCTTGAGTATAGTGAAACTTCATTTTTATATGTCCACTATAAACAACATAAGTGTATGTTAACCTACTACATCCCATGATGATCATTGCCGCTGACAGAGAAAACCATCTATCAAAACACAGGCAATGCCTTTTTCTTCTTGAATCAATCATGAAATTTCCATTTTTCTTTGGTGATAACGTTATTTTCATGTGAAGTTGAGAAGATCCACACGAATGAAAAAGATGGAAATAGTATTTTCTTCAGATGGCATTCTAATTGGCCTGGGCTTGCTGAGCAAAATTATTTATAATAGCAAGCCCACTACCTCCACCACTCATAACCACAATATTGACAAGCCAAAAGTCAACCACAACGAGACATTGCCAAACTATGAGATCAAGAATGTTCTGGGCCTCACTATGTTCATTTATATTATGAGGCGTAGATGTTTCCACCAATTCTTCCGGTGTCATGAAAGAAGACTCAGCCACAGACTGCACAATAGAATCAGCTGCAGAAATTGTACTATAAATCCTTTTTAAGGTAGCTTGGAGCTTTGAGAAAAGTATGTTAAGACAATGAACCTTTTGCCTTAGAGAACATTGACCTCTTTGAATTTAATTTGGAAGATTTTCTTGGTGCACGCTCCTCAAAGTTTTTAACTTGATTGTTTCCACAATAATAACCCCGTTTAATGTTTCCACATGCAATATATTCTTGCAAACTACCGTTCTTTTTGATAACATCCTCCTTAAGGAGGTTGCATAAATCATTAATGTGTATATAGACCAAACACTTATAACTTTTGTTGGAGCAGATCTGATGACAACAGTATACAACTTCATAGTCCCAACTTTGGTAACCAGCTTTCAACGCATATAACTATGTTTATTTACACCTTGCGCTAAAGGACCATGGTTATACCTTGGACCTTTATAACCATAATACATGATAAGTAATGGGATCAAGACTATACACTAACATTAATTATGCAACCAACATCATGCTTAAGAGTTAGGGCATGAAGGCTAGGGACGAGACTTAGCATTAGGGCTAAGCAATCCCTCAACCAAACTTATAACAAGATAAATATAAAAATATGTCAAGAACATCACCTTCGAGGTAACGGCAAAATGCCGATATAAATTATGCAAACTCCCCCATAACAACCTGTCAAAATCAGTAATAAGAACTGTATAAGTCACTATACAAATAAAACGAGGAAGTATTCATGCTGCAGACACTACTACATCATTCATTGGTAAAAGAATATATATATATATA